>JAJOOB010000418.1:0-56275 GCA_029582485.1 Solanum tarapatanum
ATCCTTTCCGCTTGTTTGTGGTCTAAAACAACAATTAAATACAAGAATCAATAAACGATGCCTAATTACCCAGATTACAATCAACATTATCAACCCCAGGCCAATCCCAAGATCCCAATACCCCATTTAGGGCTTTTTCCAACATTAATTTCAGATCAAAACTTTCCCCCAATAATAATTATCCAAGAATCTAAGTTATACGTATCAAAAGACGAATTAGGGGAGTAAAATCCTTACCTTTAATGCTAGAAGAGGTGGAAAACCTTACAGAAATAGCCTTGGGTCGTCTCTTAGCTCTCAAGAATGAAACTTGCAAAATAATAACGTTTTTAGGGTTTAATTACGACTTAAGTCGAGACTGGGCCGCTACGGCAGACCCCGTCCCGCCATAATGGCCCCACCCTAGCGTCTTACGAGGATACAGAACATCGGAATAAGAGTTTCAAACCCTCATTACACAACACACCTTCGACCCATGACATTCAAAACAACCTACTCATGCTAAGATCAGTTTCAGGAGTTCTACTCGCCCGAATTCGATTTTGTAAAGTCGTACGGGTTCTTTAACGTCATAACTATCTACTCATGAGATCAAAATCATAAATATATCTCTCACTCATTTCCAGATTTTCTAAACCTCTCATGTCTTTGATTTCGTCCAAATCTGGACTAGGTTAAGAATTTCCAAGTTACTACTCAAAATTTTTCTGGCCCCAATTCTTTCCCCATTGGCTTTTCCCAAACTACGGAATCAGTTTGTTACACCTAGCAGTTAACCCATGTTTCCCCTTCCTTTTTTTACTCCTTTGATCTGTCCGTAATTTCACTCCATAATCTTATTAGTTATAATTTTCATCTCAATTTGAATATTAGAAGGATTTTCTTTCCGGTCAATCAAATTCAAACAGCTGAATATGTACTTTTCGTATTCTCTATTTTCATTTTTTTTAATTTTTCTGTTTTAACCCTTTTTCCTGATACATATGGATCATACTCATTCATTTAGTATTGAGATTACCCAACTCTTGAAATATATATAAAAAAAGCATGATTCATTATTAACGAAGAATTCGAGTGTGGAGAAGTCAAATTCGAAGAAAGATGCACCTTCGAGTTTTGAAGTTACTGCGGAGAAAACTTCCCAAAAAAAGGAAAAACATGGGAGACAAGGCTGAGATTTTGTCTCGCCATATCCCGCTCTGGCGGTCTCACCCTGGTGGGAGTAATCCCGCCCCAGTACCTAGGTCAATAATTTCCTGAGGTTCTTCCTGTTTCTAAAGTTTTTCATTGATTCCCAAGCCATAACTAAGGCATTTAGGATAATTCTCTTAGCTTAGGATGGTCATTATCTACCCCGAGTCAACCCAATGGTACACACGCCAGAATCCCTTCCCATTAATTCAACACCACAAACACGCATATCCCCAAAATAAGCCCATACACTCACACAGTTATAGTCGGTTACAACACACGCCCAAATTGCACCTAACCCAATGATGACTCTCTTTCCGACAACAAGTTCACAAAACTCAAGCAATTACCACTCGCACAATTTTGAATATTTAGGCAAGCATATTGTACACATATAAATCCAGACAAGCAATACTGTGCACATAATTATATCATAGCATCCCAGAAAATATACCTTTTGCACCAACAACTAATTCAGGCAATAGAAGTACGCATTCACAGTTTCAAGTTACTACTCACAAACAAGTCCAAATTATTAATTAATTCATTCCATAAATGACCATTACTGATCGTCCATGCATTTATGCAGCCTCTAAGGCCAAATACCAATTGGAACCTTTTCAGTTCCAATTTACCTTACTTGCGTCCATTCAGCCGTGACTACGACGTCCAATTCACTTTATTGAGATACCAATTGGAAACGGGAGGTACCAATTGGAGTCAACTCATACCACAAGCGACAACTTGCACGAAAGTAGAGAAGAGATAGAACACTTCCTAGAATGTTTCACAGCTTCCTGAAGATTAGATGTGGACATCGACACATCCATCTGCAGGAGTCTAGTCCACATTTGCTCTTGTACCGGGAGACCGGTAGCCTGGGCTCTGATACCAATTTGTCACGACCCAACCCACCGGGCCATGCAGGCACCTATTCTAACACCTAAGTATGAGAACCCTCGATTCCCAAATAGTTAAAGAGATGCGGAAGATTAAGAAAACTGAAGATAGAAAGAAATTCAGGTAGATTTCATAAAATAAAGAGTTTTACAATGACTCAAGTTAACTTGTAAAGTAATTAATTTCCCTAGGGATTTAGTCTAAATAGGTACAAGGGCTTCTAAGATTACAAGGTATTACATAATAACAAATGACGTAGCTCCCACAATACAGAAGGAAAGTATAAGCAGTTAGAGATTGTCTTCATCTTCACCTACGAAACATCACTAACCCTGCAACTAGACTATACCAAAAAGGCATAGCAAGAGTAGTATCAGTACAACCACACGTACTGGTAGGCATCATTGGTCAACCTGATACTCACCGCATAATATAAGAAATTGGCTAGTGGGAAACATGCAATAAGACCGTTCATTCCTCCACTTTTATATCCCCCTAGCATGCCCGGATTCTTCAACATATACTAGTACACTTGACTCTAATGCCTTACTTCTTCCACATCACCTCTCAATCCTTGACTCCATAGTTTATTTTATCAAGACTTATTAACCGTTTCAATACGAATCCCCTTCCAAGGTAATACCTAACTAGTTAACATTTATGACATAACACCACCCCACTTCCAAATTTTAAGAACACAATTCATTCAGTAGTGAGATATATAACAAATAAACACGACACAATAAACTCACATATACGGAATACACAACTCAATTATCATTCATGAGAACCATACTTATTCTCAATATCAGCAACAATGGTCATGTAGGTAATAAACACAGTGGTTCTCTCTTGGAACTCACACCCAAACTGTTAGTGTGTCGGAACGTGACACCCGATCCAATGCATGTATATGTGTCAGTATGTGACACCTGCTCCAATGTATGTATATGTGTTGGTATGTGACACCCGATCTAATATACGTATGTGTGTCGGTACGTGACACCCGATCCAATATATGTATGTGTCGGAATGTGACACTCGATCCAATCAGCACAACTACAATCACATCCATAATTATATTACTCATAGTCATACAATTAAGTATTGTGTTCTTGGCATGCAGTTGTTCATACATAATCATTAATTAGATTTAGTTCACAATAGGTTCATGGCAGGTAATTATATATACTTAGTCATTTCACCGAGTTTGAATCATAAATCTCTAATCACATACATGTATGCATATAACGAAGCCATTAACATGTTTATATCACACAACCAGGAAATCAAACCATCACCTAACCCTAGTTTACAAGATGAGGCTTCTTCCTAGGTATATGTTTGATGTAACATCTAAGAATACATGTACAACTGTCCCTTTTCGGTGCACGAAGGCCTACACATGAATTCTACCGTCAATTAACAACATACTACGCAGTGAACACAAATTTAAGACTACTCAATTAAATAAACCTAGCCTACCTAAGCGCCAAGTAGTCATTGAAAGATTGTAACTCCAATCCTGGCTTTCGGATGACGAGACGGTGGCTTTTGATCAGAAATCCGCAAGCTATCGACATCCTTACGCTAGAAATCTATTTCTCTTTCCTTCCAAAGACTAGAGCATCCTTTTGAGGGTTTCTGGGGTGATCCTTGACTCTTTTTAGTGTTTTGGGAAAAATTAGAAAATAAGACTTCGCGTTATTTATGTTCTGTCCTGACCATATAGCTCTAGCACTCCCTGTCCCGCTGGAGTACCGTCGCCATAGCGACATCTGGATGGCTCTGGCGGGATAATGGGCCCAGTTCTCCCAACGTTTTCCTTTCTTAAATAACGATGGTTCAGGTCGTTACAGACGCCCTTATCACTTTTGAACCCAACAAAAACAAGCAAGAAGACTTATATAATTTTTTTTCTTAAAATCAAAACCTCAAAAATGAGAGTCATACTGTAAACTCAAACAAAATATCATTATAACTAAAAAACTATATTAACTATGAAATGGCAACAAAGTCACAGAAGAGGGTTAACGTAGACGCATTAAGAAGCATGTGAGGTAACGTAGATGCGATAATACGGCGCTTTAAAGTCTGAATTCGAGAGAATCACCACAAAGAAGATCTGAACGGACAACACCATTTTAGCTAATCTAAACATGGAGCCGAAGAGATGAGCATTTAATGATTAATCTAGGCATATAAGAAAAGATTTTAAGAATCCAAATTAGTCTTATGCCAATATAGTATGTAGATTGCCCCATTATTTCTCTAGAGGAGAACTAAAATCATTAACCTAGACCGTCTAGGTTGTACATCTAACTTTCCTGGGATTGTGGTTTAATCGGTCAGAGCACCGCCCTATCAAGGCGGAAGGTGTGGGTTCAATCCCCATCAGTCCCGACAGATTCAATAAATATATTCATCTCTTCATTTTCTGTGAAAGGGGGTAGTCCCAACAGGGGATCTTTTTTTTTTCTTTTTTGTTTCGCATTTCTCATTAAAGGATCTAGAAGCCACTTGACTGTAAGGAAAGGGGATTTTTTCATTACTTCAACTAGTGCTGTTTGAATATACACTCAACAATAGGAATTACTACTCTTAATCATAGTATATTACATTACTGCATCTCACTAATCTTAACTGTGTAACACACACATTTGAGATACTTAGTAACTGTAACACCTCGATTTTAGAAAGAGATAAATTGAGATTGGTACAAGTTACTCTTAAATTATGAGTTTTGGGTCAACTTCAAACGACCATAACTTTCAACACATGATGAGTTAGGTGGCTTATGAGATATCAAATCAAAGATCGTTGAGTCTTCGTTCCAACGCCACCAAGTTTGCTAAATTCTGAGTTTGGATGAAGGAGATATAACCATTTGAGTACAACCTGTCTAGTTAAGGAAATTTACCTATTTTGAAGAGGGGTATTTTGGTCTTTTCCTTACCCCACTACTCTAAAACATTTTTCCACCAAGTAAGAGGTCAATTAATATCAAGTGAATTTTCATTTAGTCTGAAAACGTTTGAAAGGTTAGGGCAAATTTCAAGAGGAGAAAAAGGGAGAAAGCTCCAGGAGTTCATTGAGTTTTGAGGATTTTTGCCAAGAACTTAGTTCTTTCGAGGTATGTAAGCTTTCATAGTGTTGGGTTTGTTCGCCCTCACACCAATCATGTAAACTTTTACCCATGAATTCATTCTTGAAGTTGATTATTGAGTTCTTGAGAAGTTTCTGAGTTTAATTGATAATTGAGGTCTTGAAATCCTTGAGGTGAGGTTTTTTTTGCGAAATAGTTGAGTCTCTTGATTGAGTTTTGTGTGGGTTTCATTGAAAACGTTCTGGGTTTGTAAAATTTTGTGAAATTGGACCATGGAATTGAAGTGGGTATGAGTTGAATCGAGTTTGGGAGTGGAAAAAAAGATTGGGCAAAAATCTGCGCATAGGTCCATTTCCTGGAGGCGCTATAAAAATTCAGTCCTCAGATAATTACCCCTCTCCGCGTCGCGGAGGGGATACTGAGTCCACTGTTTCAAAATTTATTTCACGACCAAAAATAATAATCCCTCTCCGTGCCGCGTCAGTGTTTTCCAATTTGTATCTTCGCTCGTTTCTTTTTATCAACTAACTAAACCTTCCTAAATCATTGAGAGATTCTACATTCTAATCATAGTTCTTAAATCTTCATTTCAAATCAATGTAAAGTTTAAGAGTAAAGTTCGAGTAAGTCTTTTGAGTCATCGTAAGAAGTCTTCTACAATTATTTATAGCTTGTTTCAAGACTTGAGTAAATGAGTATGATGATGAGAATAGCTGTGTTCTTTTTTTTAAATGAGTATGAGGGGACTAAGTATTCCCAAGTATGTAACACTTTTACATTTAAAATAGAAGAAACCTTGATATCTGAATGAGTTGATGAAGAGTTTTAAGCGTTATCTCTTTTAAGAGAACTTTTGAGTAATTATCTCAAATTGAGGAGGAGTTATGTTTTCTTTAAAACATATGAGCATGAGTTATATATTATATGATTCTTTAATGCTTTTTAGCATAGACTAATGGATCCACTTAGTAGTAGGTTCTATACCTCGGCAAAGTATAAAATAGTTCTGGTTGCGTGGGTGAGACGTTGTATCATCACATAACTCATAGTGATGGTTGTCGGTTAGAGAATCTCCCAAATAAGAGTAAAGAGTTTATTATTGTATTTTTATATACATTGAGTTATCACCCACTGTTTGAAAAGTTTTAGATATATATTGCATCTTTATTGTTGCTTTCATATTGAGTTTAGTATTCTTGAGTTGAGGTGAGTATGGTTTCCTTTTATCAATTCAAGCTTATGTTTATGTTTCAGAGTTCCACTTACATGCTCGTACATTCAATGTACTGACACCATTTGACCTGCATCTTTTCATGATGGAAATACAGGTAGTCAGGGTCATCAACAAGCACACCGTTGATACCAATTGCAGTCCAAGTTAGCTTTGGTGAGCCTCCTTGCATCCGGAGGGTTCCACTTTTACTTTTCACTTTTGTTAAGATGTTGTGAGTTTTGTCCCGATATCTGTCATAGTTATTAGAGGCTTCATAGATAGTAGTAGTTGATGAGTTTTTTTTTACATTTTCCTTGTTGATGTTTTAAAGATTTGAGTTGAGCAGTTATGTTTTTGAGTATTTTCAGAGTATACTGAGTTACACTATTTTATTATTGAGATATTATGAAATGAGTTTGCATTTGAGATTTCTATTGCACTTGAGTAAGTGTTCCGCTGAGTAATGAGCCAGACCAAGGATTTGCTTAGGGACCAACAATGATTCTCGAGTGCCAGCCACGTCCAGGGTGTAGGCTCGGTGTGTGACAGTAACAACACTACTCACATGTTCATTATGAAAATGATAGAATCGAAAAAGAATAAGATATATACTGAAGAAAAAAAAACAAATTATAGCAGCTACATATTCATATTGTTGAAGCATACTAAAAATTAGATATTACGATATCTACAGATTACTAGAAGCTAGAATATAAGATTGCGAGCAACTAAAAACATAAGAGAAATAAAACATACAAATTACTAAAAGGAAAGAGGATGTTGTCACTTTATTTTATTTTACTTCGTCAAAACCAAAGCAATGAGATCAAACTAACATTATCTTAATCTTCTTTAAACCACCTAACAAAAGATCAAGTCTTAACAAGGTTAAGATCATAATATATGAAAGAATAAAGAATCCAATTTACTTCATAGTTTGAATACACTTCTATACCTCGATATCACCAGATCAGAGAATATATTACCAATAAAAAAACTAAAAATACATATAGACGAAATAGAAAGAAAAAATTTGAGATAAACATAAGGAAAATTACCGCTCTCGGAGCAGCCACGCTAGAGACGACCAGCAAGAGGACTTCCCCACCACTGACTCGCTAACAAATGAACGACATTGAAAGAAAATAAAAAATTTGAGGCTCAAACCTTCATATGTTCTGTTACAGAATGAGACAGAGAAAATACAAGAAAATATGGAGAATTGTATTTATATTCACACTTGAATACAAGAGACTACAACCCTATTTGTATACAAGAAAATAAGAAGCAAAAGGAAATAACATAAACGTCTAAATATATCCTTTTACCATAATTAGAACATGTAAATTTATACTCTCCCTTACTTAGATTGTTTATACAATAATTACAAAATTTTAACAGGTTCGATTTTGAAGAATACTATTCTTCAACCTTCAAATTCCAATTCTCTACCTCTAAATGACCACCAATACCATGTATTTTCAACCAAAAATAAAGGTTTGAATTCCAATAGCCGTTTGAGCTGGAGATCAGAGATTGATTGAAAAAGATGGAGCAGAAAAACATGTAAGAGGAAAATATACCCCAAAAATCCGAATTTGATGTGATATCTTCTGATTTACATTAGATTTGGGTAAGGTTTTTATCTAAGCCAAAGTCAACAAATCTAGTCCCGAGGTCTGTGATCTTTGAATATAGAGAGAGGGACTGACAATGGTGATTGGATGATGAACTAAGGTTCTTCTCTTGACTTTTGCATTTTTGAGAAGAAGAAAGGGGAGAGTAGCGCGCTTGGAAGTTGGAAAAGACAAAGAGAGATGAGTGTGTGAGGGGGTGGGAATATAGGGTGTACGCATTATGTGCGTGTATATGTAAAAATATAGGGAAAATTTTATATATGGCAAGCAGATTTAATGAAATAACGCTCTATAGACATAGTTTAACTAATTACAATCTATGAGTGTAGTTTAGTTTGCTATGGAACATTACTTATGCATATAACGTTTTTTATTATTATTATTTATACAATATTCATTTTTTTAATAAATGGTTTCAATGAGCGCTAAATAAGGTAACAAAAAATTAACATAATCCCATGATTCAAGCTAATCTATTAAATTAAATAATTTACCAAATAAAGAGTTCTATAATGATGCAAACACCATAACAACTATATCAAATAAAATTATTTCTGATTGATCAAAATTCTTGAATATTAATCTTGTTTTCATGGGAACTTCAAGTTTTGAACAGAAAAAAAGTATACTATTGATTTGTATAGTATAAAATTGAAATTTTCAAAAGTGATTTCTTTTTGTTTTGTTCATTGTAATGCTTCACAATTATGTGTTGTTGTTTATACAAAATAGAGAAATTGTATATTAACAATACTATTCTAATTGTTGGTACGAAAAATTGAATGACACAATTTGTATACATGAATTGTATATTTATCGACAAAAATTGCATGCTTTGGTTTGATAATCGTGTTGTTAGTTAACTGCATAAATAAATGTGTTAGATTTGTATAATTATATGCTTTTATACAAATATAAATATTTGTATAAATAAAAACTATTTGTATTTGTATATAACTATAAACTTTATATGTATATGAGCATATGTATATGAATGTAATATTTAAATATACAAAAAAAATAATCAAACGATTTTGTAGATACTAACAAAATATACAAATTGGCCTATACAATTATGTTTTATACAAATACATAATGCTCTTCGGATTTGTGTTGAAATGATGAATCAGACACAAATATTTTATATTTAAAATATTTTTATACATAAAAACTTTCAATTATATGAATCCAACAAAATACTTAAATATACAAAACATATATGTATGCCTCAAGAAAATTTGTATATAACTAACAAAATATAGAAATCTTTATATAGAATTATGTTTTATACAGATACTTGATGTTCTTCTGATTTGTCCTGATCTGATGAACCAGACACAATCTCCTCCGATGTTGCCAATTGATTACTATTAGAATCACTGTCTTTGGCTTTATGCTTTTATACAAATATTCAAGTATAAGTAAAACTATTTGTATTTGTATATAACTATAAACTTTATATGTATACGAGCATATGTATATGCATGTAATATTTAAATATACAAAAAAAATCAGACAATTTTGTATATACTAACAAAATACACAAATTGGCCTATACAATTATGTTTTATACAAATACTTAATGCTCTTCGGATTTGTGTTGAACTGATGAACTGGACACAAATATTTCATATTTAAAATATTTGTATACATAAAAACTTTCAATTATAAGAATTAAATATAATGCTTAAATATACAAAATATATATGTATGCCTGATGAGTCCATGATTTGGACTCATTTAGGGATTTATTTGGATAGATTTAGTGTCCTCAAATGCTTATTTTGTGCCAATAACTGATAAAGAATCCTTGATTTCCAGGTATTTGGATTTAGGAACAAAGCATGGACACTAATGTGCAGAAAGGAACGAAGCGAACTAAAGAAATGAAGAAATGAAAGCCTAACAATCGCCAATGTCACTTGGCGAATCGCCAATGTCACTTGGCGAATCGCCAATGTCACTTGGCGAATCGCCAATGTCACTTGGCGAATCGCCAAGTGGCTACCCTACCGCCTAAAGTTACAGAATGTTGGAGCTGAACTGGAGGCAACTTCGGCGACCAACAAGTCCACTTGGTGAGTCACCGATGGTTTCGACGAAGGATAACTAGGTCGCCAAAAGTGTTGATGGACATACAAACAAATGCTGATGACGAGATAAAAAGAAAAAGGGCGACTCGTGGAATCGTTAGGTGAGCCCGATCTGGATAGCCCAAAATTACAGTAGTCGGACCAATAAGAAGTGAAAAATGAAGCTGAGAGGAAGGACAATCGGCGAGTCACCGAATTGTCGGCAAAGCCCGACTTACCTCGCCGATTGGTCTTAAACAATCACACTTCAGACTTGTTTAAATTGATTTTTGCTGGAGAGAGAAAGCATTCAGAAACGTGAGGAACAAAAGATTGAGAGAAAAATCACTGCTAGAGGCGATTTCTCAGCGATTTTAGCAAGGTTTTCTTGGAAATTTTGTAAAAGAAGAGATTCTTAGTTGATTTTAACTTTCAATTTTCATTTGACCCAGTTGTAGAAGACATGATGGATGTTGATTTTCATCTTTTTGCTATGATTGGCTAAAACCCTCTCCTTGGGGTTTTGGCTATGAGACCAATTGTTGAGTTTTGCTAAATGGGTGTCATTGATTTGTGAATAATTGTGTTAATGTGAATTGGGTCTGATTTGCTGCTGTGTTTTGAGTTCATCTTGCACAATTATTGACACTAGTTCGGTGTTTTGTACTTGCTCGAGAGAGAGGTACAAAGCGAAAGTTGTAAATTTAGCATCCTTAGTAGTGGGTCGCCATGATTTCAACTTGAGAAAGTGAACATGTAACCTATCATTTGTATCTAGCTCGAGAGAGTGGATTTGATGAGGACAAGGGATGGGCATCTTTCGTCTACTGTTGAAGTTCGAGAGAATTCGACAAAGATAAGGTAATTGTTCGAGAGAAAATTGCTTTACATATAGTCCTACCTACCCACGACAATTTATCACATTGTGAGCATCAATGTTCATCCACTAAAGTGAACTCAATAATTGGTTGGTCAATTCTCCAAGTTTTACCTCATTATTTGATCATTTCGTGTCAAGTGTTGAATTGGATTGATAATTATAATATGAAAATTTGTAGTTTAAACCAAAAAGGGTGCGGTAAGTGTTCAGTTGAAGAGATTGTTGTCATACTTTTGTCATTGAATTCGAAAGAATAGCTACTCTCTGTGGGATCGACCCCAAATCTCTTAGTTGGATTATATTACTGACTAACGATCAGTTGCATTTAGTATTGGCAGAAGTGTCCTGATACGTGAAATCAAAATGGCACCGCTATCGGAGAGTAACGTTACTTAGAATTGTTTGATTGAAGATTTGACTTGTGGTTTGTTTGACTGTAGTGAATTGGTTTAGGATGCATTGTGTAGTGTTGGTTGAACTTCATAGAAGTAAAAATGAGTGAGGAATAGGTGAATGGTAGTCAAGCAGGTCATCGGGACGGTATTGATGATATCAATAGTGTTTACAACCCATCTCATACAAGTGAAACGGGTGCAATATGTTTACCACAAGTTGATGGGAATGCAATATTTGAAGTCACTGGCACGACTCTTCATCTCCTCCAAATGAGAGGACTCTATGGAGGGCTAGAGCAAGAAGACCCGCATGAGCATGTAAGAAGTTTTACAAAGGTGTGCAGCCCGTTGTTGTTCAAGTATGTGTCACAAGAGTCAATCCGACTTCGGTTATTTCCACTATCTTTGACAGAGGAGGCTTGTAAGTGGTTGGTTGAGCTACCAAACAACTCCATCACATCATAGGAGGAGTTGATTATAGCATTCAATGCAAGGTTCTTCCCTCCATCAGGGATGATGAAACTTAGAGACGATATTCAAGGTTTCAAGCGATGGGAGGGGGAACCCATCTATGAAACGTGGGTGAGGTTTAAGAAATAACTACTTAAATGCCCAACTCATGGGCTACCAAACGATTTGCTACTCCAATATTTTTATCGAAGTCTTGATTTGGTGAATAAAGGGGTGGCTGATCAATTGGTACGAGGGGGAATAATGTTGCAATCATTTGAGGTGGCTTCGTTTCTTCTTGATGACATGACTAAAATAAATCAAGCGTGGTACACCCAAGAGGATCAAGTCTCTCCGTTTAGTTTTAGATTGACGAAAGGAAAACTTGATAAAAAGAGGGAGAGGGATAAAAACATCAAGAAGATGTTGACCCAAATGGAATTTCTACAAGAGCATATGGAGGGGACATGTGGAGTGTTTAGAGTTGAGGAGGGTTCTTCCTCCGGTTACTCAAGGTCGAGGGAGAATCTAGGTTGGAACTCCTAGAAATAAAAAGAGTGTTTTCACCCATGCTATCTACAACAGGGTGGGAATTAAGGTTGGAACTATCACAAGGGAGAAGATCAAAGAAGATACTATCAAGATTGGGCCGAGCAAAACGCATATTGGAACATGGAGGAAGATCATAAAGAGAACCGCACTCACTCAAGTGAGAGTCCTAAATCAAGAGAGAGTGAAAATTTTCTGAGGGTGAATGATTTTCTATCACGCATCCTTGATAAAGTCGAAGGTTTGGATGACTTGTTGAAAGGGATAAAAGTCGACTTTTCATCATTTAACAACAAAGTGAACTCTCACGCAGATGCAATCAAGATACTTGAAGGTTAGTTGAGTTCACTTGTAGAGCAACTGAAATAAAAAATGATGATGAAAGATGATGATAGAGAGCTGGTTGTGGTGACGCGAAGTGGAAAGGTAGCAATAGGCGATGTGACAGGAAATGAAGAAGCTCAAATGCATGAAGAAGACAAAGGGATAGAGGAAGAAGAGGCACCTATCTCAAAGCATTACTAAAGGACCACAAAAGGATATGGAAAAACACAATAAAAATCGAAAAGTTATGCAACCTTTACCCAAGATAGCTCCTCCATTTCCTCAGCGTTTTAAGAAGAAGAATGAGGATGAGAAATTCAAGAAGTTTTTATTGGTGTTCAAGATATTATCAATTAATCTTCCGCTAGTGAAAGCATTGTTGGAAATGTCGGGGTACACCAAATTTATGAAGGAATCAGTCACAAAGAAAAGGAGTTTGGATTTTGAAACAATCAAAGTCTCTCATAGTTGTAGTGCAATTATGACTAAGGAGCTTATCAAAGAGAGAGAAAATCCTGGAGCGTTCACCATCCGTTGCACCATTGGGATGCTCCAATTTGCTAAAGCCCTATGCGACTTGGGAACGAGCATCAACTTGATGTCATATGCAATATATAAACAACTTGGGTTGGGGGGAACCAAAAGCCACGACAATGAGACTCTTGATGGCGAACCGATCAATTAAACATCCTGTGGGGATACTATATGACATATTGGTAAAGGTTGATCGATTTATTTTCCCGGCTAATTTCGTCATTCTACATTGTGAAATAGATGCTGAAATTCCCATCATTTTGGGAAGACCATTCTTGGCAATCGAAAGAGCATTGGTGGATGTTGATAGTGGAGAATTGAAGCTTAGGGCGAATGAAGATGAAGTAACCTTTAATGTGTGTAAGTCAATGAAATAAGTGATATCCATGTGGTCTCCACTGTTGATGTTATTGATGAGGCGGTGGCTAGTGTGAGCCATTTGATATGTATGAGTGAGCCACTTGAAGCCGTGCTCGCTAACTATGATGAGTTCGAAATTCAAGGGTATGAAGAGATAGTGGCAGCTCTATCAGGTTTAAAGGGGGAGTATTCAAACACTCCGTTGAAATTGGACATTGATTTAAAAAATCAAGAAAGTCCGCCCGCAAAGCCATCAACAGAAGAACCACAAAATCTAGAGCTAAAAGTACTTTCCTCCCATCTCCGATATGCTTTCTTGGGGGCAAATAACACTCTACCAATAATCATTGCAGCTAATTTGCTTGAGTGGCAAATAAAATTGCTCCTTAAAGTGTTGAGAAGGCATATCAAATCTATAGGGTGGACTATCGGTGACATAGTGGGCATCCCTCCTGGTATTTGCACTCACAAAATTAAGCTTGATAATGATTGTTAGCCAAGTGTTGAACATCAGTAGAAATTGAACTCACCGATGCAAGAGGTGGTGAAAAAGGAGATAATAAAATGGTTGGATGCAGGTGTGATCTACCCTATTGCTGATAGCAAATGGGTAAGTCCGGTGCAATGTGTACCCAAAAAAGGATGCATCACGGTAGTCCCAAATGAAAAAGGGGAGCTTGTATCTATGAGACTGGTGATCGGATGGAGAGTATGCATGGATTACCGAAAGCTAAATTCGTGGACTAAAAACAACCTTTACGTGCCCATATGGTACTTTTTCCTTCAAACGGATGTCATTTGGTTTATGTGATGCTCTGGCTACATTTCAGCGTTGCATGATATCTATTTTTGCGGACATGGTGGAGGATTCAATGGAAGTATTTATGGATGACTTCTCGGTTGTGGGTGACACTTTTGAAGCATGTCTAGAGCACTTAGGACAAGTTCTCCACATATGTGTGGAGACAAATTTAGTCCTAAATTGGGAAAAATGTCATTTCATGGTTAAGGAAGGTATAGTGCTTAGTCACAAAGTGTCGCAAAAAGGGTTGGAAGTTGACAAAGCAAAGATTAAAGTGATTGAGAAATTACCACCACCAATTTCGGTGAAGGGTGTTCATAGTTTTTTGGGACATGCCGGATTTTACCGGAGATTCATCAAAGACTTCTCAAAGATTGTACATCCTCTATGCAAACTCTTGGAGAAAGAAGTAACATTCCACTTTGATGATGCTTGCATGGTAGCTTTCAAGTGCTTGAAAGAAAAATTGGTCTCCAACCCGATCATTATTAGTCCTAATTGGTCAGAATCTTTTGAAGTAATGTGTGATGCAAGCGGCACGGAATTAGGTGTTGTATTGGGGCAAAAACATAACAAACTTTTTCACCCCATTTACTACACAAGCAAAACTCTAAACAGTGCTCAACGTAACTATACATTTACTGAACAAGAGTTACTTGCGGTGGCTTATACGTTCGAGAAGTTTTGGGCATACTTTCTAGGTACTAAAGTGATTGTTCACACTGATCGTGCTGCTTTGTGGTACCTGATGGCGAAGAAAGCGCCAAGCCAAGATTGATAAGGTGGGTGCTTTTATTGCAAGAATTCGACTTTGAGGTCTTAGATAGAAGAGGTTGTGACAACCAGGTGGCAGACCACTTATCAAGATTGGAAGGCAAGGAGAATGAAGAGCTAGAAATCGACATAAATGATGTTTTTCCCGATGAGCAAGTATTCACGGTAACTCTCAAACAACCTTCTTGGTATGCTGATTTTGCCAATTATGTAGTGTGTGGTTTAATGCCGGACGACCTGAACTTCCTCCAACAAAAGAGGTTCTTGTTCGATGTTAAGAAGTTCTTTTGGGATGAACCATATTTATTCAGAGAATGTGCTGACCATATCATTAGAATTTATGTTCCGAAAGAACAAGCTATTGATATTCTCCATGATTGTCATGCTTCACCAGTTAGAGGTCATCATGGTGGTGTACGTACAATTGCTAAAGTTCAACAAATTGGGTATTACTGGCTGTCTCTCTACAAGGATGCTCATGAGTTTGTTAAGAAGTGCACTCAATATCAGAAACAAAGTGGAGTGTCCAAAAGACACGAGTTGCCTCTTACACCATCTTAGAAGTTGAGCTATTTGATGTTTGGGGAACAAATTTTATAGATCGTTTTGTGAGTTTGTTTGGAAATAAGTATATCTTGGTGGCTGTAGAATATGTTTCCAAATAGGTGGAGGTTGTTGCACTTCCAAAAAACGAAGGGAAGAGCGGTGTTCAATTTCTGAAACGCTAAATCTTAGCGAGATTTGGTACTCCTCGGGCTATTATTAGTGATGGGGGATCCCATTTTTTCAACAAGTGGTTCTCAATTGCATTGAACAAGTATGGAGTGAAACATAAAGTTGCAACTCCATATTATCCCCAAATGAGTGGCCAGGTTGAAGTGTCAAATAGGGAGATGAAAAGCATCTTGGCCAAGACAGTGAATGCCAACAGAACTAATTGGTCTCGAAAGCTCGATGATGTACTATAGGCATATCGTACAACTTACAAAACACCGATCGGGATGTCTCCGTATCAACTAGGTTTTGGCAAATCTTGTCATCTACCCGTTGAATTGGAACACAAAGCATTGTGGGGATTGAAAGCTTTAAATCTAGACTGGACAAACACCTTGAATGAGAGAGTAGAGTAGTTAAATGAGTTAGACAAATTCATATTCAAAGCTTATGAAACTCAGCCCTTTACAAGGAAAAAGATGAAGAAATGGCTTGATGCTAAAATCCTTAATATTGAGTTTAAAGTGGGAGATTAGTGTTACTATATAACTCTCGACTTAGACTCTTCCCAGGAAAACATAAGTCCAAATGATCGGGGCCGTTTAGAGTGATGCGAGTGTTCACAAATTGTGCCATCAAGGTTGAAGGTCAAGAACAACCTGCATTTAAGGTGAATGGGCAACACTTGAAGTTATACTTTGGCGAGTGCCAAGAGATCTCTTTGATTGAGGTGGTGTACTTGGAAGATGCTTAAGAGTATTTCCACGTTGTGCCACGACGTTAAATAAAGCGCTTCTTGGGAGGCAACCAAAGTATTAATGTTTTAAATAATGTGTGTTGATTTTTGCAGGTGAAGGATAATATGCGAGAGGGATATGTTACTGGAAATCGCCGAAGCTATTCAGTGAGTACGACCTAGCCCACCATATAGATAGAACAGAAGAGGCTGAAACTCTAGAATATTCTGCAAGAGACTTGTATCACTCAGCGATTCGCCGATATGGTTAGGCGACCTGACTTTTCTTGCCCGTTCTACCTCAGCATTGGCAGCTTAACTCTGTGATTGTTCGGTGATGTTCTAAGTACAGTATGCGATTTGCCAATAGGTTCAACGACCTTCTGCATCTCCACCGACTTACCCTTCTTGAGGGTGGCACAAACTTGAAATAAAGGTGGATACCGCTCTTTGTACGCATCGCCAAATCATTTCGCGACTGGTTTATTATCTCGCCGACTGGGCGCTTAGTGAAGATTCCTTGTTACCTCACTGTCACCCCCCGAGCCTACACCCTAGGTGGGACTGGCACTCGAAGACCACTGCTAGCCTCAAGCGAACCTTTGGTATGGCTTACTAACTCAGTGGAAGACTTAACTCATCACACACACATTTATGAAGTAACTAGAATGTTATAAAGGAACATTCAACTGGCCATTAAGGCAACCTCAAGTCTTAAACGATACAAATGAAATGAATAAGACTAAAGAACTAACATCTGACTGTCTATGAAACCTCTAATAACAGATGTTGGGACAGACCCCACAACATCCTAATAAACTAAACTAGAAAGCAATGAAATGGATCCTCCGGAAAGCAAGAAGGCTCACCAACAGACTCTGAACTGCTCACTGGATCAACTATGCGTCGGAATGCCAATCATAGTTACCGTGTTTACATCAAAATACGATGCAGGCCAACTGACATCAGTACATTGAATGTACGAGTATGCGAGAGCATATGCTTGAAAGGGAAATTTGAAAGAAACACTTACCTTGGCTCTTCTCAACTCATGAATACTTACTGAACTCATTTCAATATAAAGCAGTTTAAACAAGTGCAATATAAAGAAAAGTTCTTTAAAAACATGATGTCAACTCTGTGTATATACAAGGATACAATATAACTCTGAAATATATGTAAAAATACAATAAACTGTTGTATATAAAAATACAATAACTTATGTGGAGTTTCTCTAACCGACAACCATCACATAAGAGCTATAGTGATGATACAATGATCTACCTCACGCTGCCATTGCATCCTATACCCGGCCAAAGGTATAGAACCTGAACTGCCTAATGGATCCACTAGTCTATTTCGAAAATGATTCATCTAAAAAGTATGACCCATTTCTCGGTGCTCAATACTACTCCCAAAATATACTAGCTCTTATGTTTTAAAAAAACATACTTCTTCTGCGATTTGAGATTAGTGCTCAAAAACTTAGCTCAAAGGTTATTTTGGAAATCAAAGTTTCCCTGCTTGCTTTATTTAGAAGGGGTGAACTTCAGAGCCCCTTTTGTAGAGCGCTGGCTGGCGTGAGGCCCCACCCCCCTTCCCCAGGTTTTTGACGATTTTTCTTCTCCGTTTTTCAACTCTAAACCTTCTAATCCTCAATGGTTCTTTCCCAAAACACTTAGAATCATTAGTACCCTCAATACCCAATAGATTTAACTCAAAAAACAACCTGGAAACACGAATCAAATCAACACTGGGCATTCAACAATCAACTAACAAGAATTCGACAATGTTCTTCAAGAACCTTAACATGTAAACAACTCCAAATCATTGAATTGAAACAAGTTGGTGTGTGGGTAAACTAACCTGACATGAAAATATCTCACATACCTTAATAAGGATCACCCCCGATGAATTCCACTCCAAACGCTTGACGTTCTTGGCGAAAATTTGGCTATTCTCCCTTTCTTTCTTCCTTTCTCTTTCTCCAAGCCCTAAGGGTGAATTAACTTTTCTAATCTGACCAAAATAAGTTTTTACCCCAATAAATCCGTAAAAACGAATTAGGAATTAAATTAGAGAAAAGACTACTTTGCCTTTCCCTAAATCCGGATTGGGACTTTTCTCAATCCAATAGCCTAACTTCCGAAAGACATATCCCACTCATATGATGTCGAAATCGCGCAAACTTGGCGCTGTTGGAAATATATCTCCAAGGGCTTTCCAACCATATCAAGATCTACTCCTAACTCATCCTGAGCTAGGAGTTAGGACCGTTTAAAAATGTCCAAAACTCACTTTCGTAACTTAGACAAAATCCAAAATCAAATTTTTCAAAATAAATTTTCATATTTTAAAGTTTTTATAGTCGTTTCTAGGTGCAAAATTTTGCCCTCACTTTGCATGTTCACATACTAGAATTTTATCTTTATATGCTGGTTTTCCTTTATTGTTTTATTTTTCTTTCTGTTTCTTTCTGCGGTAGTGTCCATTCTCTAATCACATTGAGGAAAATGTTGAGTGCTTTCAGTGGGGTGTAGCACATGGTTAGTGAATTCCTATGTATTCTTGGACCCTCTGGATTTCGTTTAATTGTTGTTGTTCTCAAGCAAATTTGAGTATCGATCTTGATCAATACCAATGACTTGAATAATGCTCATTATCAAACAAAAATGGATGTGCGACTACGATGAGGCCAAATGAAGTTGCATAGACATTAATTGAACTTTTTGCATCTCGTTGTGACTAGAAAATTTTCAAATTGAGTCACTTGTGATGAACATCGCACACTAGCAAAAGCTTGAAGTCTTGTTTGACATTGGTGTCAATGCCTTGTGTAATGAGTTTACTGTGAACCATGTGTGATGACACCTAGAATTTTCCCCGTTGGTCCGATTTACTAAGTGATGCAAGCTCTTGAGATGATCTTAGGCAACCTTGAAGAGTTTGAAACAATTTGACATTATACCTTTTTTAGTGGCCTACCTTGTGAGTGTGTGAACTTCATTTGAACACCTTTTGAGCTTTACCCTTTTCTTGGAAGAAACTTGATGAAATTGTGACCTTTCTTGATCCATTACCCATAATCCTCATGATTTGTGGTTTGTTTGACTAGCCAACTTAGGCCAAAAACTTAAGTTGGGGCTTGGGGGTGTGGTGAAAAGAGAAGGTAAATCAAGAAATGCAAAGAAGTTCCCTTTTGATCCATGGTTTTGAGAAAAATGAAACCATTCCATACAAAAAATAAAAATAAAAAAAAATTGTGGAATCAAGTTGTGAAAATGCAAAAAGAAATGGGGTGTCCAACAGTCCATAGAAGATGAATAATAGGGTGGCTTGTGAGCACAAATGATAATGACGAAGAAAAGGAAAGAAAGTGTGTTCATACCACATTTCATGAGGATTACAACCATTGAGCCTAAATGACCATAAATTTGCACCCAACCCCGCTACAAGCCTTGAAAAGACCTTTTTGATCTTGAGTGAACTGAAACAATTGTTGGTTGGAAAATAAAGGCAAACCTATGGGTGAAATCATGCATTGTGTTCATCTTTGTGAGTGTGAGTGTTGCATTTGATTTCGGAGCATTAAATTGTTGAACCATTGTGTGTGAATATGGAATTATTCTTTGTGTGAGGGCATTTCAGTACCTTTGTTAAGCTTGAACTTACATTTGAAGCAACTATTGTGAACTTGAGAATCTTTGATAATGGTAAGTCCCAACTTGAATCTTTGAGTGCACAATTGATCCTTGCATGAGTAAGTTGAGCTTTTTTATGTGCATTCATGATTGAATCTTGTGTAGTACTATTTGAGACATCCTTTTTGAACTGCTGAACTTGAGTTTTACTTGAGGACAACCAAAAGTTTAAGTTGGGGGTGTTGATGAGTCCACGATTTGGACTCATTTAGGGCTTTATTTAGATAGATTTAGTGTCCTCAAATGCTTATTTTGTGCCAATAATTGATATAAAAGCTTTGATTTCCAGGTATTTGGATTTAGGAATAAAGCATGGACACTAATGAGCAAAAAGGAACGAAGCGAACAAAAGAAATGAAGAGATGAAAGCCTGACCATCGCCAATGTCACTCAGCGAATTGCCAAGTGCCTACCCTACCGGCTAAAGTTACAGAATGCTGGACCTGAACTGGAGGTAACTTCGGCGAGCAGCAAGTCCACTCGGTGAGTCGTCGATGGTTTTGGCAAAAGATGACCACGTCGCCAAAAGTGCTAATAGAGATCCAAACAAATGTTGATGGGCAAGATAAAAGGAGAAAGGGCAACTCGCGGAATCATTCGGTGAGCCCGATCTGGATTGCCCAAAATTGCAGTAGCCGGACCAAGAAGAAGTGAAAAATGAATGCTAGAGGAGGAATAATTGGCGAGTCACCGAACTGTCGGTGAAGCCCGACTTATATCGCCAATCGGTCTTAAATAGTCACACTTCAGACTTGTTTAAATTGATTTTTTCTGGAGAGAGAAAGCATTCAGAAATGTGAGGAACAAAAGATTGAGAGAAAAATCACTGCTAGAGGCGATTTCTCAGCGATTTTAGCAAGGTTTTCTTGGAGATTTTGTAATAGAAGAGATTCTTAGTTGATTTTAACTTTAAATTTTCATTTGACCCGGTTATAGAAGACATGATGGATGTTGATTTTCATCTTTTTGCTATGATTGGCTAAAACCCTCTCATTGGAGTTTGGACTATGAGACCAATTATTGAGTTTTGCTAAGTGGGTGCCATTGATTTATGAATAATGGTGTTAATTTGAAGTGGGTCTGATTTGTTGCTGTGTTTTGAGGTCATCTTGCATGATTATTGTCACTAGTTCAGTGTTTTGTGCTTGCTCGAGGGAGAGGTACAAAGCTAAAGTACCAAGTTTAGCATCCTTAGTAGTGGGTTGCCATGATTTCAGCTTGAGAAAGTGAAACATGAAACCTATCATTTGTATCTAGCTCGAGAGAATGGATTTGATGAGGACAAGGGATGGACATCTTCCATCTAGTGTTGAAGTTCAAGAGAATTCGACAAAGATAAGGTAATTGTTCGAGAGAAAATTGCTTTACATATAGTCTTACCTACCCACGACAATTTATTCCATTGTGAGCATCAATGTTCATCCACTAAAGTGAACTCAATAATTTGTTGGTCAATTCCCTAAGTTTTACCTCATTATTTGATCATTTCGTGTCAAGCGTTGAATTGGATTGATAATTATAATCTCAAATTTTGTAGTTTAAACCAAAAAGGGTGCCGTAAGTGTTCAGTTGAAGAGATTGTTGTCATACTTTTGTCATTGAATTCGAAGGAAAAGCTACTCTCTGTGGGATCGACCCCAACTTTCTTAGTTGAGTTATATTACTGACTAACAATCGTTGGCATTTAGTATTGGAAGAAGTGTCCTGATATGTGAAATCAATGCCTAAAGCAATTTTGTAAATAACTAAAAAAATATAAAAATCTTTTTATACAATTATATTTTATATAAATATTTGTTGTTCTTCTGATTTTTTCTGATCTGATGAACCAGACACAACCTCCTCCGATGTTCTCGATTGATTACTATTAAAATCATTGTCTTTGGCTTTCCTCTTATTTCCTCCTTCAACAATTTTAATGTCGCTTGCATTGGCTTTGTTGATGACTTCCTGGAGTGCAATCGGGTCATTTTTCTCCTGGATCTCAATTCTTCAATAGATTTTTCCTCTATAATTTGTTTAGATTTAGCAATAGACCCTGCATCAGCCCGCCAGGGAAGAAAAGATACCGCCAGGGAGGCAACACTCCAGCGGGACTGACCCCGCCAGAGCGGGATGGGGGAGACTGAACTTAAAGAACGCGAAGTCTTATTTTCTCCTTTTTCCAAAAACACCAAAAACAATGGTAATCGAGTAGGTGCCCGCGTGGCCTGGTGAGTTGGGTCGTGACAATGACTCCAAAATCATGAGTTAAATCGAGTGAAAACAAAGATCGATTATCAACAACTTGGACATGCAATGGCGTACCTTTTGTACCTTATTTGAGCTTCTTAATTTAAACAAGACAACAACAATTATGATAGTCATAAATTTATTACTTAAAATAGAGAACTAATTAATTATACATAATTATGTAATTCACTAATTTAAAGGAATAAATACGTATTTATACTAAATACTATTTGTTAGGCCATTTATTAAATATTAATGTAAAAGATGAAAATTATATATAAACCAATATGTAAAATTCTATAATTATTTTTGAAAAACTAACAAAACTAATTAGAAAAAAGATTTTAAAATAGATTTATTTTTAAGAATTTTCAAAAACGATCATGTCAAATTGTTTGAAATTGAAGAAGCTCTATGATTAACTCGAATTACATAGAGTCAAAATTTGGTGTCAACAATGTGAATTTTTTTAAAAGGAAAAAATGTATTATATTTCGCTATTGTCCTATGTGTTTTAACATATAGGAGCGAATCGTAAATTATTCACCTAATAAATTAAATTAAGAGATAACATCACACTTGTAAGAGACTTTGTTAAATTGCTTATGTGATATTTTGTCTACCTTATTCAATGGAGATTTATTTGTAATTAATCTTTTATTTTCTCCAAGAAAAGAAAAGTAAATTTTCTATGACTATCTCATTAAAATAGATGTTGTTATTATTGCTTATTGAGACCTTGTTTTTGGTAGAATAATTTATTAATGTGCTATCTAAATCTTGATTAATTTTGCTGATAGTTAAAGTATAACAACAGATAAAAATATGTCAAATCTACTTGAACCAAATCGGGCATGCTTCACTTTAAAACTGATAGCACAAATACAAATCAAATCAAATTTCAAAAAAAATATTGATTAATTTAATTATATTTTTAATTTAAATAAGTTTTTTATCAAATCATGAACAATTCTACTTGTGGTCTGCTGGGAAGAAAAATAATGCCCTTTATATCTTGAGATTATTACGGCTAATTTTTTTTAAAAAATAATTAAATTGCTATGATAAATTAACTACATTAAAAATGACTCACAAATTAAAATTCAACTTTGTTAAGGTAGTTAATTTCATTAATCAAAGTAAGCAAATAGAATTTGACTTTATTTTACATTTGAGAAAAAGGAAAATTATTTAAAAGATATCAACTTAAATTTTAATAATAATTTACTTACCATTATCTCATTAAAATAATGGTAACACAATCTTCTTGGTTTTAACTTTAAATGCAAAAGAGACATAATTTGAATATTTCATTCTATAAGAATGACTCATCCATCACACCATACTTCACATAAAGGATAAAAAAGAAGAAGATGAAACTTATAGAACATTGATAGTGACTTTTTTCGCCTTTCTCTTTTTTGTGGCCCATTCGAAAGGAGATCTGATAGATGATATGCGTAAAAAGACCATAGATGATAAACTATGTGTCGATTCTCTTAGAACGGATCCTAGAAGTTCTCCTGCTGATAAGAAAGGTTTGGCACATATCATGCTACAATTATCTTTAGCAAGGGCTAACGATATTTATAATCAAACTCTAGTTTTAATGAAGCTACCAATGGAACCAATTCTCAAGCAATGTATTCAGATTTGCCGAGATAATTATTATATAACAGTGTCTCAACTTATAAGTTCAATTAAATATTTAGATGAAAATGATCTTGATATGACAAAAAGTGATGCAGGTGCTGCCATAACTTGTACAGTCACTTGTGAAGAGTCTTTCACTGAATGGCATCCAATTCGAAAGGACCCATTAAAAAAAGAGAATGACGATTTTTTTCATTTTAATGATATGTTATTGAGTTTGTTAAACCTTCTATAAACTCATTTATTAAACAATGAAATAAAAAATTTAAACAATCTTTTTTTTTGAGATGTTATTATTCCTTATTGAGGCCTTTTCTTTTTCCTAAATTCATTTATCAATCAATTATTTGTTAGTAATGTTGTCTACATCTTGATTATTTTTTACGAATAGTTATCACCTTCCATCAGTAATGCTTATTAAATAACTTTGTTCATTAAGTTTAGAATAAATGAAAAGAAATCACCAAATATTTTGTATATGTTAAAATTTAAATTTGAGAATGCACATTTATATACTGATAATGACACATTCAAGACTGAAGCATGTATATCTGAAATACTAAAATATCTTACCTAGCATGTGTAATTCTAGAACTACATAAATACATAACTAGGGTTCTAAAATTCATGCAATAAACGAAGTAATAACATGATAATCTGATTTGGAACATCTAAATAACCAATTCATGATAATATGCTGAAGTTCTAGAAACCCTAGGTATATATAGTTAATAATAAGAATCTGACTGAAATCTAGGGACCTAATGGGCGAAAGGAACCCACTAGTGAAATCTCACATAACTAGTGACGAATTTCATGGAGAAATCTTTTGATTTCGGGCCTGGAACTGATGGAATCTTGTTGCATTCTTGAACTAGGGTTTGGTCACCTCTTTCTTCTCTCTAATGTTCAAATTTTCTAAGTTTGATGAAAGATCTGACTTAGGTAAGTTCTAGTTATGCTTCTAGGTTAAAACTGACCAAAACCATGTAGTTTAAGGTTAAAATGACGTAGTTTAAAGATCCAACGAAATAGGAAAAGACCAAAAGACCCCTGACTTAAAGTTGCAGACGGGCTGACCATGGTCCCTTTCATGGACCTGAAAGGGACCATGGACCGTGAAGGCCCTCGTGGTCTTCACTTGGTCCTGTAGTTCTGAAGGCTTGGTCAACGAGCCACTACTAAGCCCCGTGTGGAGGACCACGGACAGTGAAGGTCCCCGTGTGAAGGACCACGGACCGTGAAGGTCCCAGTGGTCCTCACTTGGTATGAGGTCTGGAGGCTCAGGTCTGAGGGCCTATTGGCTGGCCTTCACGGACCCTACCACGGACCGTGTAGAGGACCACAGACCGTGAAGGTCCCAATGGTCCTCACTTAGGCTTGAGGGTCTGAGGGCTAGTCAAGGAGGATTGCTGCCTAACTCTTCACGGATGCCCCCACGACCCATCTTCAGGACCACGGACAGTGAAGGTCCCCGTGGTCCTTAGTTGGGCGAGGGATGTCTGAGGGCTAGGGTTTGGAGACTACTGTTTCAGCCACTACGGGAGCCACCACAGCCCGTCATAGAGATCACGGATCCTGAAGGTGCCCGTGGTCTGATGCCTGGCCCTGGTGACTTCCAAGTCATGACCACGGCCAAGTCAATGAACCATGGACCCTATCATGGTCTGTGAACCCTGTCATGGTTCACTACTTCAGGTAAGTTCTGTAATTTTTTTCTAGGTCTGGTTTTCGAGGTGTTACAATATCTCCCCATTGGGATCATTCGTCCTCGAATGAAGACTAAACTAGTTGAAATGGAGGGAATGAGCTACAACCCTACCACCAAACTCTGAAGACTGATTTCTGACAGAACTGATTTCCAAGAACATGCAAATACGCTTAAAATGCAAGTACAAACTGAAGGAACATGATGCTAAACTGATTTTATGCATAAATGACTGAAAAACTAAAGAGGAACTATTACCTCAAGCTGGAGTGGAATCAGAAGGAATGAGGTGAGATACTTGGATTTCATGGCTGCTTCTGCTGCCCAAGTAGCTCCATCTACGGATTGACTCTTCCACAAAACCTTGACTGAAGCGACTTATTTGTTTCTCAATCTTCTAACCTGACGATCAAGAATCTCAACTAGTACATCCTCATAAGAAAGAATATATTTCACAGCCACACTCTCTAATGGAACTACGGATACTGGATCACCCACACACTTCTTTAGTAGTGAGATGTGAAAGACTGGATGCACTGTTGCTAATTCTGCTGGCAACTCTAACTCATAAGCCACTTTACTAATCCTTTCAGAATCTTATAAGGGACTATATATTTGGGATTGAGCTTCCCTTTCTTGCCAAATATCATCACCCCTTTCATAGGTAACACTTTCAAGAAAACACAACCATCAACTTGAAACTCTAATTCCCTTCTTCTCACATCTGCATAAGGCTTCTAGCGACTCTGGGTTGTCTTAAGTCTATCTCTAATGAGTTGCACTTTTTCCATAACATAATGGACTGAATCTGGCCCTATCAAGGCTGCTTCACCTACTTTAAACCAACCAACAGGAGATCTGTATCTACGCCCATATAATGCCTCATAAGGGGCAATCTGAATGCTGGAATGGTAGCTATTATTGTAGGCAAACTCTATAAGAGTAAGGTGATCATCCCAACTACCCTTGAAATCGATCACACACGCTCTCAACATAAGGTCTGAATGGTATGCTCTGCCTGACCATCCGTCTGTGGATGAAATGTTGTGCTAAGATTAACCTAAGTACCAAGACCTTTCTGAAATTACTTCCAGAAATGAGAGGTAAACTGAGGACCTCTATCTGAGATGATAGACAAAGGAACCCCATGTAATCTGACTCTCTCATTAATGTAAAGCTTGGCGTAGTCCTCCACCGAATTTTTAGTCTTGACCGCCAAAAAGCGAGAAGACTTAGTAACTCTATCAACTATCACCCAAATAGAGTCATGTTGTATGCGAGTACGAGGTAAACCTGTAATGAAATACATGTTGATCATTTCCCACTTCCAAGTAGGAATGTCGATCTCTTGAGTCATACCCCCTGGTTTCTGATGTTCTACCTTCACTTATTGACAATTGGGGCACTTGGCCACAAAATTTGTTGTCCCTCTTCATGCCATTCCACCAAAAGACTTCCCGTAGATCACGGCATCTTAGTGGCGCCTGGATGAATAGAGTACTTGGAATTATGGGCTTTTGCAAGAAAATGTTGTCTCAACTCGCCCACATTAGGAACACATAATCGACCCTAGTAGCGAAGCACACCATCTCCCCCTTGAGAGAAAACCTCAACTCTCTGTTGATGGATTGCACCCTTGAGTTCAAGCAATATCGGATAACTATCTTGCTTTTCCTTAACCTCCGTCACTAAGGAAGATTCTGATCCATTCTGAACTATCACACCACCATCTGATACACTCATGAGACGAACTCCTAGACGAGCAAGTCTCTGAACATCCTTCACTAGCTCTTTTCTTTCTTCCTCAACATGGGCTACACTACCCATAAATAGTCTACTAAGGTCATCTGCTACTATATTTGCCTTACCCGAATGATAATGCACACTCATGTCATAATCCTTGAGGAACTCAAAAGTCATTTTCTGTGACGAAGATTAAACTCTTTTTGGGTGAACTCATATTGAAGGGTCTTATGGTCTGTGAACACATCTATATGAACACCACACAAGTAGTGTCTCCAAATCTTGAGTGCAAACACCATTGCCGCAAGCTCAAGGTCATGAGTTGGATAGTTCTTCTCATGCACCTTAAGTTGTCTGGAAGCATAAGCTATAACCTTACTTCGCTGCATTAACACACAACCTAGGCCGATTCTGGATGCATCACAATAAATCACATAACTGTCTGAACCCTCTGGTAGAGTTAAAACAGAAACTGTAGTCAACATAGTTTTCAGTTCTGCGAAGCTTTTCTCACAAACATCTGACCACTGAAACTTGACCATCTTCTGAGTCAACCTAGTCAATGGTGAGGCTATGGATGAAAATCCTTCCATGAACCTTCTGTAATAACCCACTAGACCCAAGAAACTTCTTATATATGCAGGAGAGATAGGTCTGGGCCATTGCTTCACTGCCTTTATTTTATGGGAATCCACACGGATCCCTTCGCTGGATACTATATGCCCAAGGAAAGCAATTGATTGTAACCAAAACTCGCACTTGTTAAATTTGGCAAATAACTGGCGATCTTTAAGAGTTTGTAGAACCACTCTCAAATGACTAACATGTTCTTCCTCATTCCTAGAGTAAATGAGAATATTATCAATAAAGACGATAATGAACAAGTCCAAATACTGCTTGAACACTCTGTTCATCAAATTCATGAAAGTTGTAGGAGCATTGGTTAGTCCAAATGACATAACTACAAATTCATAATGACCATACTCAGTTATGAAGGTTGTCTTCGGAATGTCACTATCTCTGACCTTAAGCTGATGATAACCCAATCTGAGGTCTATCTTTGAGAAATGACTAGCACCCTGAAGTTGGTCAAACAAGTCATCAATCCTGGGGATAGAATACTTATTCTTAATAGTGACCTTGTTCAACTGCCGATAGTCAATGCACATTCTGAGAGAACCATTTTTTTCTTCACGAACAATATTGGTGCACCCCATGGCGAAATACTATGTCTAATGAAGCCCTTATCTAAAAAGTCTTTCAACTGTTCTTTCAATTCCCTAAGCTCAGTTGGAGCCACTCAGTAAGGAGGGATAGAAATAGGCTGGGTATTTGGAAGGAGTTCAATTCCAAAGTTGATTTCCCTATCGGGATGAACTCCGGGAAGATCTTTTGGAAACACTTCTGGGAACTCATTAACTATAGAAACTGACTCAAGAGTTGGGGTTTTGGAGCTTGAATCCTTAACCCGAACTAGATGATAGAGATAACCCTTAAATATCATCTTCTTGGCCTTAAGGTAAGAAATAAATCGACTCATAGGTGCTAAGCTACTACCCTTCCATTCTAAGATTGGTTCGTTTGGAAACTGAAAATGAACAATCCAAGTTCTACAATCGACTGAGGCATAATAGGAATGTAACCAATCCATGCCTAGAATGACATCGAAGTCTACCATTTCTTACTCTACAAAATCTGCTGAGGTGACTTTCTGGGAGATTGTGACAGGGCAATTTCTATATACCCGTCTAGCTATAACTGGGTCACCCACTGGAGTAGAGACTGATAAAAGTTCTGAGAGAATTTCAGGGCTAACATCAAACTTAACTACTATATAAGGAGTAACAAAGGAAAGAGTAGCCCCTAGATCTAACAAAGCATAAATATCGAGATCAAAGACTCGTAACATACCAGTGACTACATAACGAGAATATTCCTGATCCTGGTGAGCCTGAAAAGCATAGAGCCTGTTCTGGCGCTGTCCGCCACATGTACTAGATGAGTTACCCTGTTGAGTCGGGCGACTAGCTGGTGCTGTTGAAGTTGTGGACTGAGATCTACCATATCCCCCTTGACCCTGTTTAGAAGCACAATCCCTCAACTTGTGACCATACTGACCACACCTAAAGCATCTTTCCTCTCCTGCAAGGCACTCGCCCGAATGGTTCTTACCCCACTTAGGGCAAGCTAGGTAGGTTTTGGTACCTGAAACACTTCCCTGAGACTTAGAGCCTGATGCCCTACCTTTCTGATCTTATCTGAACTTGGAGGATAGAACACTAGCTGATGAAAGTACTGGAGCTGAATATTTCTGCTGACCCTATGAGCGATATCCACCAATCGATTTCAGCTGAGAATAGTCATAGTTTCCAGTCCTAGCCTTTTTGTTCTCCTTAGCCAGTTCCCTAAGCTTATCACCTTCAACCTGCTCAGCATGAGTCATGATCCTAGAGATGCTTATATTTTCCAGCAACATAGCATTTCTACACTCTGTCTTCAAAAAGTCTGACACTCCATATAGAAACTTATTCATCTAAGCCCTGGAATCAACAACCATGTGAGGAGCATACCTAGAGAATTGGGTAAACTTGAGCCCATACTCTTGGACTGTCATGCTTCCTTGCCTTAAGTTCATAAATTTTTGAGCTTTCGCCTACCTTAGCACTCTTGGGAAAAACATGTCCAGAAAAGTCTCAATAAACAATCTCAAGTGAAAGGAGTTGCATATGTACCGTTGTTCTCTTTTAACTAAGTATACCAGATATGAGCCACATCCTTAAGTTGGTAAGATGCTAACTCAACCCGATCATTCCCAGTTACCTGTATCCCTTCAAAGATCTTCTTGACCTCATCAATGAAATTTTGGGGATCCTCACCAATCTGCGATCCTAAGAACTCTGGCGAATTCATTATAACAAAATCCCGCACTCTAGCTGCAGGTGACCCAACATTAGCATTTGCCTGAACTAGAGCCCGCTGATTGTTCTGGTTCGCTACGCTCTGAGCCAACATCTGAATGGCATTTCAGAATTATGCATTCGAAACTTCTTGATCTGGGACTGGAGGAGCTGTGTTTGCATTCCTGGCATTCACATTCCTGGCGTTAGCTTTACAAGGAGGCATAATCTGAAACATAGAACGTCGAGTTAGAACAGAATTAGATCATACCTTCCGCATGATAAGAGTAACAAGAAAATGAAGATTTCTCCTAAAACACTTTGTAGCCTCACTCTCATTAGATATGGTGCACTTCACACCCATGAAAAGGACTCTACTTAGTGCGGCTTTTCAGACATCCTAGGACTCTTAAACCTACTGCTCAGATACCAAGTTTGTCACTCCCTAAGCTACCCCCGAGTCACGAACATGGGACCTAGGATCACAAGTGACCCCAAGCTAACTATGTTGGCATGACATAAGCATACTAAGAATAATAATAACTGATGCAGAAGCTAAATCATGAAAATGAAAGTGATGGGGAATACCCAGAAACTAAACTGAATATATCAAATCTGAGAGTTTTAATACAAAAGAAATATCAAACTCAAATACTAAGTTGAATCTAACTATGTCTGAAAATAGCCTCTAATTGACTAGAAATGTTGGGACATGCCCTAGCTAAGTCTAGAAAAACTGAAACTAAAAGATTGAAATGTTGAAATGATAACATGATTATTATCCTCGAAGAATGAGGACTCACCACCGATGATGCTGAATTGGAGGTCGGGAACCGATCTAAGCATGATCTGGATGCTGAGAACCTGGACCTACATCACGATAAGATGTAGCGCAGAGTATGCATCAGTACTTGAAAGGTACTGAGCATGCAGGATAGAGTAAAGCTGAAATAACATCATAACTGAATAGAGCAATAAAGCACTAATGTAATCTGAAACATAATATAGATACTGAATACTAAGCTAACTAAATGCAATGACCAAATTTAACATGCTGATACTAAATACTGATTATATTAAAATGTGGTCAATGCAATGGAGTCTTACTGGACAGTGCGAGCTACTAATAACCGATAATAAAACCACATGAGCTAAATGTGGAGTCCGATGTAAACGCCTCATCGAGAGGACCCAATACACCCGACCAAAGGTGTAGAGGCATGCTGGTGTGATCACTAAAATGATGCCCAAAGAGGGGACTTACAACCTACGTGGCTCGTAGTTCTGGGACTATATGGGTGACTAACCTTAGTCCAACTCAGTATTATGCTACTCCCAATAGATTAAATAATCAACACGCTTTGACTGAATGTCTGTAATATACTGGATAGCTCAAAATTAAACTGACATGCCAACTGAGAATGCACATTTATATACTGATAATGACACATTCAAGACTAAAACATGTATATCTGAAATACTAAAATATCTGACCTAGCATGTGTAATTATATAACTAAAGAAATACATAGCTAGGGTTCTGAAAATCATGCAATAAACAAAGTAATAATATGATAATCTCATTTGGAACACGTAAATAACCAATTCATGATAATTTGCTGAAGTTCTAGAAACCCTAGGTGTAGTTAATAATAGGGAATCAAGAATTTGACTTAAATCTAGGGACATAATGGGTGAAAGGAACCCACTAGTGAAATCCCACATACCTAGTGACGAATTCCACGTTTCGATTTCTGGGTTGGAAATGATGGAATCTTGTTGCGTTCTTGAACTAGGGTTTGGTCCCCTCTTTCTTCTCTTTTTCATTCAAATTTTCTAAGTTTGATGAAAGATCTGACTTAAGTAAGTTCTAGTTATGTTTCTAGGCTAAAACTGACCAAAACCACGTAGTTTAGGGTTAACACGACGTGGTTTAGAGGCCCAACGAAATAGGGAAACACTAAAAAAACCCTGACTTAAAGCTGCAGACAGGCTGACCACGACCCATTTCACGAACCGTGAAAGAGACCACTGACCGTGAAGGCCCTCGTGGTCTTCACTTGGTCCTATGGTTCTAAAGGCTTGGTCCATAAGCCACTACCACGGCCCGTGTGGAGGATCACGGATCGTGAAGGTCCCCGTGGTCCTCACTTAGGCTTGAGGGTCTGAGGGCTAGTCTAGGGAGGCTGTTGCCTAAGTCTTCACGGAGTCTAAGGGCTAGGCTTTGGGGACTACTTGTTCAGCCACTACGGGCGCCACCACGGCCCGTCATCTAGACTACGGACGATAAAGGAGCCATGGTCTGATGCCTGGGCCTGGTGACTTCCAAGTCATGACCACGGGTAGGTCAACGGACTGTGGACCTTATCACGGTCCGTGAACCCTGTCGTGGTTCACTGCTTCAGGTAAGTTCTGCAATTTTTTTCTAGGTTTGGTTTTCGAGGTGTTACAAAAATGATCTAATGGACCATGTTGCTTGTATGCGTTTGTATTATGGATCCTTTTACTTAACCTTTTATCAACTAAACCCTTAAACTCAATCAAAAGATGACTTTTAAACCCCTCCTACCATGTTTGTATCCTGCTCTCCCTCAAATATATGACATGTCATATCTATGTCACATAAATTAATAACACATCATCACTAACTATTTTTAAAAATTATTAATCAAAATATTAACAATTCTTTAAAATAAAAATTCTTATTTCTCTCACCTTCCTCCAATTTCCATTCACCTCTCCCGACCAACAACGACTATCACCACCATCCTCACAACCACCATCACCTTCACCCTCTTAGTCTCTTTTTCTTCCATTTAAACTTGTCTTCATTCAAAAAAAAAAAAAAAAGGTACATAAAAAATGAAAGTCTTGAAAAAAAAATCTTAAATCTTAAATTAGATATAAATTAATCTTATTTTTATTTCTTTTTATTTTCTTTCCTTTGTAAGCCTTTTGTATTAGAAAAAATTTATTCTTTAATGGTGGTATTTGATGAAACTAAAATAGAAACAAAAAAATTAAAAAAGAAGAATTGAGTCTACTCATTGGGTGGGGGTGACTAAAAAGGAAAGTTGAGGTAAAGATAGGTGGGGAATAGTTGAAGCTTGAAAGAGGGGGTTGGGGCAAATATGAGATTGGATATGGCTGAAAAAAGGGGTTAGGCAAGATATGGGGGTGTGGGATTAGGGTGGTGGGTGGGATGAAAAAGAAGGTTGGTGCGGGGATGGGAGTGGGGGATGACCGAAGAAGGTGACTTTTTAAACTTTTATTATTTATTTATATGTTTTAAATTTAAATATGTTATTTACTTGCCTCTACATGCGTGTGGTTACACTCTCTCGCCAACTCATTTATCTTAATGCCACCCACATAAGTATGGTCAATAGTCAAAGAGATTTGATATATTGTGTTTTAATGAGTTTAAGGCTTCAGTTGATAAAGAGTTAAGTAGAATGGTCCATAATACAAACTCATACAAGTATAGGGGTCCATCAGATCATTTCTCCAAAAATGAATGAACATTACATATATGACATTTTATAATTCTTTTAATTAATATTTTTTAAATAGAAATTAAAGCTTAATTTAAAGTAAAAATAAGAAAATCACAAAAAAAGTTGAAAGTAAGATACAAATTTGGGACGTTCAACACAAATTTGACATTGTTTACCACCAAACTACTGAATATTTATGTGAGAGTTTTGCATGTTTATTTAGTTATTAAATTCAAGAAGACCACAATAATTACAGAAAAAAGGGAAATGCGCATGCAAGGAATCGAATTGGGTAGTGTGTGGCCATGCAAGACCTCTAGCCAACTATACTACGAGTTCCTTTAATATTTCAAGGTGTCCAAAATACTATATATATCAATATAAAGTCAAAACCTTGCGTTTATATATAGTGTAATTTTTTGACGAAAGTTGTCCAATTGGACAGTCGGGAGACAATGTAGTTTCGCCCTGCTTTAAAATAGTCTTATGGGAGGAAGAACATATGATCTTGATCGATACCAGAACAAATGGTCTTGATCTAAACTTTTCTATTTTGACTGTCATTTGTTTAATGGGTACTTTTTCGACCAAGATAATGACGATGATATTGGTGATGACGGAATGATAGTAGAAAATAATAATGAAGGAGAATGTAGAAAGGGGAGTGGAAAAAGGATATAGCTGGTGAGGAAATGCAAAGGATTTAAGTGGCTTGGAATTGGAGAAGAAGACATTGTTAGCGATTTTATTTTATGTTCAAATTTTTGCATTGACTTTCAAATGTTGACATGTTATTTTGTGATTGGCCTGTCAGTAATTTTTTTGGTTCCTGCTTCTCAAGGGTGTATTACACCTATAATGTTGTGTCATCAAAAAGTATTGGATAGGTACATATTTTGAACAAGAGAGGTGTTTAATAGGTACAACATTTAGTTCATGTGTTCAACTGAATTATGCAGACAATTTTTAGTGGTCATCAATGACTTAAGCCTAAAATAAAGGATGGATATCCATATGAATAGAATTCACTCTTTGGTAGGCTACTTTTGGTCCAATCACATTACTCCTTGATGGCCAAGGTGCTAAATTTGTTCAACAAAACAAGAAAGGAAGTGCACTATATACAATTCTCTCTCTCTCTCTCTTTTACTTATTTAGTTTAAGTGCTACTTTAAGTTTTTCTCTAATTGTTCTTCCTGTTTAAGTTATTTTGTTAAGCTAGTTATTTTATAACACGTTATCAACACGAATCTCTGCTAGTTCAAGTAAAGACTTTAAAATCGTCAAAGGTATCAATTTTAATTTCTTAAATAATGTCAAAAGTTTCTAAATTTGGATTTCTTACTTTGGATATATCAAGGAAAGGCTACTGACATTGGGAACTAGATGCATAAATTCATCTAGATGTGATGGGTCTGTCAGACACCATTCAAGATAAAAATCAAGTATCGAATCAAAATTGTGCCAAGACAATAATATTTCTTCGTCATCACCTTGAAGAAGAATTTAAAAAGGGAGTATCTCATTTTTAAAGATCATCTTATACTGTGGAATAATTTGAAAGATAGATATGACCACCTGAAGTTAGTCATCCTTCCACAAGCATGTTATGACTCGATCCATTTAAGACTTCAAGATTTTAAATCTATCAGTGAGTATAATTCTTCCATGTTTAAAATTATGCGGAGAAAATATCACTAACCATGATATCTTAGAAAAAATATTTTCAACTTTTCCTGCCTCGAATATGTTTCTGCAACAGCAATACCGAGAAATGAGATTTCAAAAATATTCTAAATTAATTTCACATCTTCTTGTTGCCAAACAAAATAATTACTTATTGATGAAAAATCATGAAAGTTGACTTACTGGTTCTACGTCATTTTTGAAAGTGAAAACGGCAGTTTCACCAATCTAAGAGTGGAAAACATCGTGATCCCAGTGGTCGTGGCCGTGATTGAGGAAGAAATTTAAATCATGGTTATCATCTTGCACCAAATAATAACATTCACCACTATCAATGTAAAAAGAAGGATGAAAAGCATGAAGTGGTGCAGAAGAAATATTCAGACAACAAATGTTATCGATATGGTGGAACAGGGCATTGGTTGTGTACTTGTCGTACACCAAAACATCTGGTTAAGCTCTATCAAGCTTCCCTGAATGAGATAAAAAATAATGCAGAAGCAAACTTTATCTCTGAAGATAATATTGAACCAATGCAGATGTAGCAAATTTCTTTCTAAATCCTGAAGCAATAATGTTTATTCCCGTTGTATGTATGAACTAGTATGAATATATATTCATAGTCTTATAAGTAAAAAAAGGTTGAGTAATATTTTGTTTAGTAATAATATTATAATGTTTACTTAGTTCATATCTTCTATCTTGAAGGATATATGGATACCCCTCAAATTTTATTTGGGTCAATAATCAATCATGAAGATATTTGTGTAATTGATAGTGGAACAATGCATACCATATTTAAAGATGAGAAATACTTTTCTTACTTGCTTAGAAGGAAAGCAAATGTCACTACAATTTTTGGTAACTCGAAATTGATTGAAGGCTCCGAAAGAGCTACTATATTCCTGCCTAAAGGGACAAAACTTGTTATAGATGATGCATTATTCTCTTCTGAATCACCAAAAAACCTGTTAAGTTTTAAAGTTATTCACTAAAATGGATATTAGAGACAATAAATGAAATAAATGTTGAGTATCTTGGTATGACCAAGATTATCTCAAACCAGAAATATGTGTCAGAGAAATTACCAACTTTGTCTTCTGGCTTAAACTATACAAAAATAACTACAATTAAAACACATTCTATCGTACACCAGAAGTTTATCGATTTAAAATTTGTATGCTTTGGCATGACCGAATAGGTCATCCTGGATCAATAATGATGAGTCGAATCGTTAAATATTCAACTGGGCATCCGTTAAAGAATCTGGAGACTCTTACAAGTGATGAATTTTCATGTGATGTTTGTTGTCAAGGCAAATTGATTACTAGGTCATCACAACTGAAAGTTAACAATAAATCCCCTCAATTTTTAGAACATATACACGGGGATATGTGTGGACCTATTGTAGACACTAAAATTTATAGGACCCTACAAGACGTGTTCAATTTGAGTTGGGACTCTACAAGGTGTGTTCAATTTAAATTAGAATTCTTGGGAGGTTGCTCAACCCTAAACCCTAGTTCATGCCTATATAAAGGGTATTATATTCCATTGAAAAGACATCTCGAATATCTCAAAATATCCCATAAACTCTTGGATATTTTTTAAAGATCTCGAATATTCATAAAGAGATCAAATCCAAATCATCATAATTTGAGAAATACGCTACTAACGGCCCTCAAATTATGTAGATCAAGCCCAAATCATCTTAATTTGAGAAATATGCCACTAACGACCCTCAAATTATGTAGACCAGGTCAAAATCATCTTAGTTTGAGAAATACGCCACCAACGGCCCTCAAATTATGCAGATTAAGCCCCATCCTAAGTCGAGAAATACACATCAAACGACCCTCCAATCATGGATAAATATCTTGTGAGAGAAGAATCAAGGGAGGAGCAGAACTGTACCCACAATCTTGATGAATAAAATTATGTTTCTTCATATTTTTTTGTGATTGCAATTTATTTTCTGTCACTTTAAAACATATTGCAAACAAATTGGCACACCCAGTGGGACCAAATCAGCCCTTCATCTCTTCTCTCTTAAATCAAATCTGAAATTGCAAAGGTGGAAGAATGAGTACTTCAAGCCTCGTCTTTGAGTTTCATAAAGTCTACATTCTGACAAGCCTTGAAGCAGGGGGCAATTGTAGACACTGAAATTTTGTAGGTCTCTACAAGACGTGTTCAATTTGAGTTGGGACTCTACAAGGTGTGTTCAATTTCAATTAGAATCCTTGGAGGCAACTCAACTCTAAACCCTAGTTCATGCCAATAAAGGGTACTATAATCCATTGAAAAAACATCTCGAATATCTCATAAACTCTTGGATATTTTTTAAAGATCTCGAATATCTCAAATATTCTACAAACACATGGAATATTTATAAAGAGATCAAATCCAAATCATCTTAATTTGAGAAATACGCCACTAACGGCCCTCAAATTATATAGATCAAGCCCAAATCATCTTAATTTGAGAAATATGCCACTAACGACCCTCAAATTATGTAGATCAAGTCCAAATCATCACAGTATGAGAAATACCCCACTAACGACCCTGAAATTATGCAGATCATGTCCAAATCATCCTGAGTCAAGAAATACACCACAAACGGCCTTCAAATCATAGATAAATATCTTATGAGAGAAGAATCAAGGGAGGAGCATAATTGTACCCGCAATCTTGATGAATAAAATTATGTTTCTTCATATTTTTTGTGATTGTATTTTATATTGTTACTTTAAAATTTTGTGCAAACACATATTCACCCATCTAGTGGGATGTTTAGATATTTTATGATTCTGATAGATGCATTTTCGACATGGTCTCATGTTTGCCTCTTATCATCTTGCAACCTGGCGTTTGCAAAGTTATTGACATAAATAATACGATTAACATCGTAATTTTCAGATTATCCTATTAAAGTTATTTGTCATGATAATGCTGGAAAATTTACATACCAAGATTTTGATGATTATTAATTATCAATTGTGATAAAATTTGAACATCATGTAGCTCATGTTTATACTCAAAATGACCTTGTTGAGTCATTCATTAAGTGCCTACAATTAATATCAAGACCACTATTTATGAAAACAAGGTTTCGCACTACCGTTTGGGGTCATGCTATTACATGCAACATCATTTGTTCGTCTCACACCGACTCATTATAATAAATACTCTCCATCACAATTGATGTCTGGTCATGAACCAAATATCGCTCATCTATGAATTTTTATATGTGTTGTATGTGTGCTAGTAGCATCATCACAATGCACTAAGATGGGCCTCCAAAGAAGGTTAGGCATATATGTTAGGTTTGATTCACCCTTTATAATTCACCACTTGAGCCATTGACAGGAGATATATTCACTGCAAGATTTGCAGATTGTCAATTTGATTAAACCATTTTTTCACAATTAGGGGAGGAAAAATAAATTTAAAAGAAAAATTGTATGAAAAGTTTTATCATTATCTCATTTTGATCTATGTTCCCCTATAAGTGAACAGGACATCCAGAAGATTATCCATTAGCAAAATATAGCAAATCAAATGTCAGACACATTTACTGATTTGAAAAAGATATTCCAACAAGACCATCTAATAGTGTCATAGATTTTGAATCTCATATACACCTAAAGCGCGACAGGCCATTAGGTTCAAAAGATAAAAAAAAAACCCTAGAAAAAAAGGACAAAAAATGACACTATAAAAGAATCTCATAAAGAGATTCAAGATCTGATTAATCATGATATTCCTGAAGAAATCAATTATTCTGAGTCTCAAGTGAATGAAGAACTATCATAAGTCCTTCTAATATTGGCATAAAGTTAAATCTATTGAAATTAAGGTGGATAATGTTTTTGCATATAACATTGCACTTAACATTATGCTAGACAATGAGGATCTTAAACCTCTGTCTATTGAAGAAGGTCGATGAATATGTGATTGGACAAAATGACCAGAGGCGATTCAATCAAAATTGAATTCACTTGCTAAAGCTGGGGTTTTTAGAGCAATAGTCCTACACCTAATGATGTAAAATCAATTGGCTATAAATGGGTCTTTGTATGAAAAAGAAATGAGAGAAATGAAATTATAAGATACAAGGCACGCCTTGTTGCGTAAGGATTAACTCAAAACTCCAGTATTGACAGAATTTGAGATGAAAGATCTTGGAAAGACAATTTTGTCTTGGTCTGCAAATTGAACATTTAGCAGATAGGGTCTTCATCCATCAATCTGCCTATATTGATAAAATTTTGAAACGATTTTACATGGATAAGGCACATCCATTATGTACTCGAATGATTTCACGATCACTTTGTCATGAACCAAACCGCTGCGACTGGCACCCACACTAACCCTCCGGTGGAAGAACCATTACTATAACCCAATTAAACAATACTAACCAAAAGAAGGGCATTTAAAGATGTGGAAACGGGTTTAAATAATCAATTTAAAATCTGAGTTCCCATAAACTCAGTAAGTTATCAAAAACAAACATAAACAAACGAAAATTCAACCCCTAGAACCTGAAAGTCATTGTATCAGAATTTCTAAATAAACAGTCTAAGATAAGGGGATACAACCCCACAATAACTAAACATAAAGTAAAGATTTTGAAATGGACTAAGATCCTAGATTAATATAATCCATGGTAGCCTGAAGGAACTGGCTCACCCTTGAACTCGACAAGTTAGTGATCTACTAGTTGAGGTCTCTCAACAGCCGCTTGAACATGTCATGTAATCAACAAAGAAAGAGAAAGTGCAGTATCAGTACACAATGAATGATTTACACACTTGTGTCGTACAATCAACTATTCTAAAAAATGAGACATACACAAGTAACTACAACATATTAAACCACACATATACAGAAAGAATAACAATTTACCAGTTCATGCTCAATATACAATTTCACAATATCAAATCTCAAATGCAACAGTCAATGATGGTTCTCCCATGGAACCCACACTCACACTTTTAGTGTGTCGGAACGTGACACCCGATCCAATATGTGTCAGAACGTGACACCAGATCCAATATGTGTTGGAACGCGACACCCGATCCAATCATGTGTCAGAACATGACACTCGATCCAATCAACCACAATCACAAACATAATCAGCACCACAATGAATGATTTACACATTTGTCTTGTACAATCAAGTAACGGTTCTACAAAAGCACAAATAGTCATTTCATTAGAGTCATTTCATCTTTCTTTATTCAGCTACATACATGATTACAATAGAGTAGTTAGCAGACATATATAACATAGACGTAAAATAAAATCATTACGTACCTTGAAATCAAGCCTGAACACTCCTAAGGAACTTGAGATTATCCATTTCGGAGTCTCTCAGCTTGTTCTTGGTCTAAACCAAGTAATTAATGCAAAGGATCAATAATAGTGGCCTAGTTTACTCGGATTATAACCAAATACTAACCCTTAGATAATTCCATGATTCTAACACCCAAGTAGGGCTTTTTCCACCATTAAATTTAAGCCAAAACCCTCCCTAAGGTTAAATAGCAAGGATTCTAAGTTCTAAGAATCAATTTACGAATTAGGGGAGTAATTGGCTTACCTTTAGCACAAGAATTAGTGAAAAACCAGAAGAAATAGCCCTAGGTCGCCCTTTTACACTCCAAGAACGAAGTTTGCAGAAAAATAATGTTTTTGAGACTTTTTCCATTTTTACTCGCGACTGGCCCGCCAAAGAGGGAATGATCCCGCCGTGGCGGATTGCACAGAGATAGAGACTCGAAATTTGTGTTTCAAATACCCATTTTACAACACACTCTCAAACTTTGATATTCTAAAACCACTATTTCACGCTAAGATCAATTATGGGAGTTCTACCCGCCCGAATTTGATTTCGTAATACCGTACAAACTCCTTATCGTCTTGGCTATCCACACAAATGATCAAATTCATAATTAAATCCCATATTCATTACCGGATTACCCTAGACCTAGCCTGACTCAAATTTCGTCCAAGTCTGGCCTAGGCTGAAAATTTCCAAGTTACTACTCAGAATTTTTTTGGCCCAAATTTCTTCCCCATTTTCTTATCCATATCGACGGGAATAGGAAGTTGCACACTTGAAGTGAGTAAAGATCCATTTCGACCTCAACAAGAGAATGAGGAACCTCTTGGTCCTGGAGTACCATATCTTAGTGCAATTGGTGCACATATGTATATGGCTAATGCTACGAGAGTTGACATAACATTAACTGTTAATTTTTTTAGTAAGGTATAGTTATTTCCCTACACGAAGACATTGGAACGAATTTAAACATATATTGTGATATCAAAAGGGGACCAGTGATATTAGTTTATTTTATACTAACAAAGATAGTGCAGATATTATTGGTCATGCAGATGTAGGTTATTTATCTGACCCACATAAAGCTCGATCTCAAACAAGCTATTTGTTCACATACTGAGGTATTGCTATATCATGGCGATCTATGAAGCACTCCATTGTCGCTAGGTCTTCAAATCATGTTGAGACAATAGTTTTTCATAAAGCAAGTAGAGAATGTGTATGGTTGAGGTCAGTAATACATTTCATCAAGGAAAGATGTGATTTGAAGTGTGATGTCAAGGTACCCACAGTCCTCTTTGAACAAAATGTTGCATGTATAGCCCAATTAAGAGGAGTCTTCATAAAAGGAGATAGAACTAAACATATTTCACCAAAATTATCCTTCACATATCTCCAAAAGAAGGGTGATATTAATGTACAAAAATTTGTTCAAGAGATCATCCAGCAGGTTTATTCACCAAATCATTACCAGTTTCAACTCTTGAGAAGATGGTAGACAACATTGGAATGTGAAGACTAAACCATTTGAATCGTGGTCCTTATCAGGGGAAGTAAAATACGCGGTGTACTCTCTTTTCATTAACTAAGATTTTTTCCCACTGAATTTTCCTCGTAAGATTTTTAATGAGGCAGCAACCAATGCGTATTAGAAATGACTATGTATATATTTGTTCTTTCACTAGGACTATTTTTTTACACGGACATCTAAGAAGGAGTGTTTAAAATAAAGGATGAATATTCATGTGAATAGAATTCACTCTTTGGTAGGCTACTTTTGGTCCAATCACATTACTCCTTGATGGCCAAGGTACTAAATGTGTTCAACAAATTTGGCTATAAATAGCTTTTGTTAAATGAGAAAGAAGCACTCCATAGAATTCTCTCTTTTACTCATCTACTTCCAGGTAGTTATTTTATAACAAAAGTCAATTTTACCTGTTTCTATTATATTAGCAAAAAGAAAACGTTTCTGAATGTCTCATTAACTCAAAACCAATGTTTTCAAAAACGCTTTTTGGGGTGAGTCTCAGAACGGGACGCACCAAAAACGCATTGGAGCACAAATGTAATGCGAAGATCCATAGGGTGTAAGTCCTAAAATTTGGGGTGTAAGCTCCAAGCTTAAAAACGTATGCACTCGGCGTTTTTCTTAAATTATTTTTGAACCTTTTCTGCTTTAAATCATACTTTTATTATTGGTGTAATGATATTTCTCAAATAGTAATGGTAATACTTTTTTTCTTCATTATTGGTGATTAATACATTTCTCAAATAAAAATCATATTATTATTTTTTATATATATATTATAGGTTATTTAATAAAATTTATTTGTAAAATAATTGAAAGTTTTATTGTAAAAAAATTTTTAGTAATAAAATTATAAAATTGAAATTACATAAGACTCCGCCCCGTAGATCCATAAGACTTACGCCCTGTGTCTCGGGGCTTACATCTCCCGCCGTACTGCATAAAATGTCTCGCCTCACATCCACACCTTTTAAAACACTGCTCAAAACAAATCAAATTTCCACACTAATTAAACCGTGACAATTTCTCAAATAATCAATGCATAGTACAATATTATATATAGAAATTAAGCACATAAAAGAAGAGAGTTTTTAAAATAAGAATTTCACAAAAATATGTTGTCACGACCCAAACCGTCGTGATTGGCACTCACACAAACCCTCCGGTGAGAGAACCATTACTACAACCCAAACAAACATTTTTTTATGAAAATTAAGACATTTAAAGAAACGAAAGCAGGTTTAAATGACTATAAAAATTGAGTCCCCATAAACTCCAAGGTTTTAACAAACAACTAACCAAACTAATGCGGAAATTCAACTCCTAGAACCTGAAAGTCATTGTACCAAAACTCTACTAACGACAAGTCTAAGAACAAAGGGTACAACCCAGAAACTAAACAACACCTTAAACAAAAGTCTGAGTCCGAAAAGAGTGGACTTAAAGAAGAAAGATCCATGGTAGCCTGAAAGAACCGGCACACCCTTGAATCCAGTCACGCTCAATATTCACCTAACTGAGGTCTATCAATAGCCGTCGGAAGATGCCCAGTACTCAACAACAATAAGATCAAGTGCAGTATCAATACACAACAACCGTGTACTGGTAGGATCACACGGCTATCCCACTAAGTGTAACATAAACAAATTAATACAACATTATAACCATGCAATATACTGAACAGATACAATATTGAATAACATGCTCAACAATATACATTTATAACAAGTCATTGGTCCTCTCATAGAACCCAAACTCAAACTGTTAGCATACCGGAACGTGGTATCCGATCCAATGTTTATGCCAGAACGTGGCAACCGATCCCATAGTTATGCCGGAACATGGCAACCGATCTCAGTTAGTTATGACGAAACGTGGCAACCAATTCATTCAACACACCACAATCACAATCACAATCACAAGTATATTCTCAATAATCATACAATCAAGAAGTGATTCATGGCATACAATTATTCGTTCATACCCATACAATTAGTGTGATCAACAATGCAACATTCGCATACATACATACATCATAATGAAGCAAGAACAAGCATATATAACACAATCATGAAATCACAACCATCACCCACCTTGAATCCAAGCTTGAATCCCCTAAGGCACTTGAATCTTCCCTTTTCGGATTCTTCCCTCTTGTTTGTGGTCTAAAAACATACAATTAATGCAAGGATCAATAAACGAGGCCTAATTACCCGAATTATAATCAACATTATCAACCCTAGGCCAACACAAGATCCCAATACCCAAATTAGGGCGTTTTCCACCATTAACTTCAGATCAAAACCTTTTACTAATGATAATTATCCAAGAAACTACGTTCTACGGATCGAAATACGGATTCAGGGAGTGAAAACCATACCTTTAGCCTCAAGAATGGTGGAAAACTATCAAGAGTCGCATGGGGTTCATTCCTTAGCTCTAAAAATCGAAAAGTGCAAAATGAGGTCGTTTAGGGGTTTAATTACGACCTTAAGTAACGTCTGGCCCGCCACAGCGGCCCTCATCCCGCTTCAGCGTCCCCGTCAAAGCGGTAAAAACCCCCGCCAAGGCAGCTTGCACGAACCAGTGAGATATTTTCATAATTCCAAGACCCCCATTTCACAACACACCTCAAACCAACGACACTCAGAAAATCCCTTTCACGCTAAGATCGATTTCGGGAGTTCTACTCTCCCAAATTTAATTCCGTAAAGTCGTACAGATTCCTTAACGTCTTAGCTATCCAATCATGTAATCAAATTCATTAATAGATCTCTCATTTGTTACCAATTTCCCTAGACCCCACTTACTCCAATTTCAGCCAAATCTGGACTAGGCTAAGCAATCTTAAATTACTACGAAAAAGTTTTCTAACGCCAATTCTTTCTCTATTGGATTTTCCATAACGACGAAAATCAGGTCGTTACAATAGATACCAATTTACCCATCACTTATCCCAGAGTGATCAATTACGATCGACTGGCTAAAGTAAGGGTAGAGTACTATCTGAAACATCGAATTACTGAGGATACTTGTATCGCATGCCTTTCTTACCGAATCTCATTACCCCCTAAGGGTTTCACATCTCCAACCTCAAACCAACCAATTGAATACCTACACATCCTCCCTTACAATGCCTCAAAAAAGTCATCTCAACACTCGAGTGATAAAATTTTATTGTATGTAAACTTAACTAATCAACAAAATGATTCCCAACAACCACCAAAATTGATCGTGCACACGTCTACCACATGTTATCAAGGATCTTGACACAAACATCAGGACGAATCATTTCCCACACAATCATGATAGAATCCTAAATCAAAACTCGACACAATTAGAGGTGAACCCGAACCAACCAACACACAATCATAATACCCAACAATCATAGTTCTTATCAACATCTCCATCTCAAAACCCATTTTCCCATGAGTTTAAGTTATAAAAATTTGATCTTTAGACATTAAATACTCATCGAGGGACATGCCCAAGCATACAAACCCTCCAACAACACTATCGAAATGCTAGAATTAGTAATTTTAGATTACCTCTTAAGAACAGTAGAATTGGACCCAATGATCCCCACATTCAACCACACATAACTGATACATGACCTCGACGACTAGAGAAATATTAAGATTGTCGGACAACCACAAATGCGCATGGTAGCTCTTCTACAAATTCTCATAAGCAAGTGGTACACGTCGAACCACTAAAATACTTTAACAACTCCAAAAAAACACAAATTATGTCATTCGAAATAACCAAATCTTCTCAATCTTCCCACTCAACCAAGAGAACATCGCATGATTTGGTACCTTTGATCCACCACTAGGGATCTACCCACAAAAGTGACAACACACTAGAGCATAGCTAGTGAATCATACTCACAGCACTAACAACAATCATAAACACTCCAACCTTTTACCTTATTATAAACCAACACTTTTAAAAATGAAACATTTCTTAGGTACTTAACAATCAATAGTAGTAAATTTTACTACTCAAACCAGGTGTAAGTCCTTTCACATGCTCAATACAATACAATTGATCATTTCTCGCCTTGCCAATTCATACCTTGACAAAATACATCACCACGAATGTAGACTCACAATGAAAAATCTGAATTGTAATTTCCACCATACAACACAATCCTTTTCTCTATCAACATTAGCTTGTACCTTGAATATTTTTATGAATTCATGGATCTCCGTTTATCATTGATCTCATCTCCATCGATCTTACCATATATTTCGCTAAACATTCAATCATACTCATTACTAGACTAAAAATCAAAATCAAAAACTTATCATCACACTCAAGCTAATGTCCGCACACTCCTTTCTAAAGTCTTTTTCGATAGTTTTTAACCAATCTGACAGACTTGTGACACTATTACCATAGCCACAACAAAACAATTGAAAGCACGCGTCTCTGAATCCAATTATCTACTACTCTAAAGATAACTCTTTAACCTTAAGAATCAAATGAAATATTCTTGCTCCCGCCTCTCTCTAAAGGCTGTACTACATCCCACTATACTCTAGCTCTTTAAAATTCTATTCAAGTGGTGTCCCACCAAATCTTAAAACTTTCCATACAGCCGCGTTACTCACTAAATATTAGAAAACCACAACCTTAGATACTCGCAAGTCGTAATTACTATACAAAATTCACTTAACCAATCTTATTATATAGTTGCATCCCATCACAATCCATCACAAACTCTTATTACCATTACGCTTAGTCAGCCTTGATTATCACTACGAAGTCAACCTTTTCATCAACACAACGCCTCGAACTCAGGTGAACTCATCAAATTCAAAGGACTAACCCAATTTATACGCACTTTCTTACTAAAATACTCCAATTTCCTTCACCCAAGTATACTCGTTGGGACCTTCCTTATCCATAAGCTTGTTATTACGGTATCAATCAACTCATTTATGGCTTAAGATAAAATCACCAGTCTTCATACTACCCTCCTTCTTCTTAACAAACAAGACAGGAGCACCCCACGGGGAAGCACTAGGATGGATGAAACCGTTATCAAGAAGCCCTTGGATTTGAGCTTTTAGCTCTCTCAATGCTGACATCACAGGAATAGACTCAATAGAGGGGGATTCGACCTCAACATCACGAATATGAGTCAATTACGCCAAACAATCCTGCCCCACCAGTTTCTTAGCCTGAATAGAGGATAAGATCTTAGCTATCTTAGGCTTGTACACCCCTTCCCACTCTAGTCTTTCCCTACCGGGGATTTCTAGAGTTTTCGACTTACCATTACCATTAAGCATTGTATAACAGGGGGACAACCAAGTCATGCCTAAGATTATATCTGTAACACCCCAGAAAATTTTTTAGCGAAGACTCGAACCGTTTTTCGTAGTGAGCGAGTGAGATTTTTTGCAAGGAATTTAAAATTTCTTGAGTATTAAGGTCACTAGATATAGCACCTTGAGTTCCAAGAAGAACTAAAGAGAAAAGCATTCAACTCATTCTTAAGTTTTCTTAAGTTTTGGGTTAAATTCAAACGACCATAACTCCTAGTACAAGATGAGTTAGGTGAGCTACAAGACGGAAAATAAAATCCCTTTGAGTCCTCATTCCAACGCCACCAAGTTTGCAAAATTCTAAGCTCTAAGTAAAAAGTTATGACTGATTTACTAACGACGCACAAACCTGGCAGCAGCTCAGCGATGGCTCCGCATACGGAGCAAATACAGGCCTCACTGCTTGGTGAAAAATCATTCCGACTCCCACCTCATTTTTTTATATATCTAAGGGTAATTTAGTCCTAAAAACCCTTAGGAGGTCATCTAAATTGCCCTAAACGTGTAGAAAGCCAGTTTTTCATAAATCAAACCCTCTCATCCACTCCAAAATTCTACGCTCAAGGAAATCAACAAACGCTAAGGCTAGGTTCATCTTCCCAAATTTTCCTTCAAGTTCTTCAAGAAGATGATTCTTTCACGTATGTAAGATTTCATAGTGTTGGGTTTGTTTTCCCTCACGCTAATCATGTTTAATTCTATCCTTGAATTCGTTTTTGAGATTGAATTATTAAGTTCTGGAGAAGTTCTTAAGTTGTAGCCATTATTGAATGTCTTTGAGATCTTGAGGTGTGAATTTTGCAAACGAGTTGAGTTCCTTGATAGATTTTATATGGGTTTCATTGAAATTGTTTTGGGTTTGTAAATTTTTGTGAACTTGGTCGATAAAACTACTTTGGTTGCGAGTTGAGCGAGTTTGGGAGAGGAAGAAAAGATCGGGCAGATAATTGCACCTAGGTTTGCGTTGTGGAGGCGTTTAAGTTTTCAGCATACAGTCGATCACCCCATCTCCGCCTCGCGAAGAGGACACGGAGTCCTCTACCTCAAAAATATTTTAGCAACCAACAATTTAATTCCATCTCCGCATCGCGCCAGTGTTCTTTGATTTGGCTCTTTGCCCGTCCTTGTGATCATCTATCTTAACCCTCCTAAATCATTGTGAGGTCCTACATTCTGAAGCATAACCCTTGAATACATAAATCAAATTCAAGGTAGAGTTGAGAATCAAGTTTTGAGATTTCTTTCAACCATTTTTGAGAAAGTCTCTTTGAACCTTTTTGAGGAGTCTTTTATAATTTCTCATAACTTATTTCAAGACTCGAGCAAGTAAGTATGAGAATGTATTCATGAGTCTACTTTATCATCACGAGACCCATCTTATCATGAACCATAACTCTTGAATTCATAATTCACATTCAATAGAGAGTTAAGAGTAGAGTTCAAGAAAGGCTTCAAGTTTGAATCCTTTGAGATCAACTATCTATTTGAACTAAGTTTTGAGGAAGTAAGTCAGAGAATGAGAAGATTCGTATACATGAGTTCCATATTGTTACATAGACCATCGAGTTGAGTTATTTCATGCCCATAATTCCACATGAACTTTGTAAGTTGAGCACCTTTCAGAGAAGTGGTATCTTCAAGTTTTAAGCCTTTAAGTGTTGAGTTCTTAATCCCTTTTGAGAAGTATCCTTGAGTCTTTGAGTTGAGTAGTTCATGCTCATAATCCCGCATGAACCCTCTGAGTTGAGAATTCTTGAAATTAGAAGTATCATTGAAGTTCTTGAGTTCCAAGTATTTGAGTTCTATCTATGGTTACTGAAAACCTTGCATTGAGTCGTTCAAGTCCATAATTCGGCGTGAACCATATATTAAGAAGTCTTTTTCAAATGTTTAAACTTTGTTTTAAGACTTAAGCTTTGAAGTTGAGTAAATAGTAAGAGTAAAGTTCATTTTCTTTAAAATGATATATGAAAACTAAGTATTCCCAAGAGTAAATGTTTTCACATTTAAGATGAGAGGAAACTAAGATTTCCGAAAGAGTTTTGAGCAAGAAAGAGAGCTTTGATTCCAAGAGAGCTTTTAAACTCAGTTTTTGAGTAATTATCTCAAAGTAAAGAAAGAGTTTTGTTTTTACAAATATATGACCTAAGTATATTTTGGGAGTAGTATTGAGCACCGATATGGGGGCGAGTTTGAGTTCAGATAACTCACGTCTCCATAAACCATGTAGTCATCAGGGGTAGAAAATGGTCATACTTTTTAGATGATTCCTTTAGTACTTTTTAGCATAGACTAGTGGGTCCACTTAGTAGTCAGGTTTTATATCATTGGCAAGGTATAGGACGGCCCTGGCAGCGTGAGGCAAAACGTTGTATCATCACAATAGCTCTTAAGTGATGGTTGTCGGTTAGAGAAACTCCCACAGAGATATTTGTATTTTTATATACACAAAGTTTACTTGTATTTTCATATACAAACAGAGTTTATATTGTATCCTTGCATACAAACTGAGTATAATGTATTTTTAAATACATTGAGTTGCTTTCTATTGTTTTAAAAGCTTTCCATATATTGCATCACTTATTGTTGCTTTATATTGAGTTGAGTATCCAGAGTTGAGTATCCAGAGTTTGAGTACCAAGAGTCGAGTGTCTTATTATTGAGTTGAATATTTTATCTTTGAGTTGAGTATCTTATTCCTGAGTTGAGTTGAGTTGAGTTGAGTTGAGTTGAGTGAGTTGAGAAGAGGTAAGTATATTTCCTTTTTATCAAGTTTCAAGCTTATGTTTATGTTTTATAATTTCCCTTACAAGCTCGTACATTCCACGTACTGAGCCATTTGGCCAGCATCTTTTCATGATGCAAACACAGGTATTCGGGATCATCAACAGGAGATTCGCTGATACATCCAGGAGTTCGAGTTAGCTATGGTGAGACTCGTTATTTCGGTAGGATTTCATTTACTTTTTAGTTTAGTCAGGATATCGTGGGTTTTGTCCCGACTTTCATCTTTATCAGTTAGAGGCTTCATAGATAGTCAGTATAGTTGAGAAGACTGTATTATTCATTTATTTTATTAAATATTTTAAAGACTTAAATTGCCTATTTTATGGCGAATCGAATATATTATTTTTATTCTAAGTTGATCATTTGAGTTAAAGTCTTAAAAAGTTGAGTTTAATTGAATTTTATTCAGTTTTAAGCTTTTGCATGCTTAAGTTAGTCCTCCGCTTGTAATCAGCCAGGATGAGGGTTCGCTTGGGGACCAGCAATAGTTCTTGAGTGCCGGCAACATCCAGGGTGTAGACTCGGGTCGTGACAATATCAAGTCAGTTATATCCAGCATAACCAAATCAAACCCAATCTAAAAATCCATAACCACAACAGGACAACACGATATACATGGGTGACTATGACTGACTTTTCAACTAGGGTAGAAACATGGATGGGAGAATCAAGTATATCACAAATCATATCAAATTTTGAGACAAATCGCACGGACACATAAGAATAAGTAAAACCCGGATCAATAACACATTAGCCATCCGATCACAAACAATAATAATACTTGTGATCACTCCATTAGACCCTCAGCATCAGTCTTACCCGGAAAAGGCCTAAACTAATCCCTGTCATCTTGACGGGCAACCTCTTTGCCTGGCTACACTGCTCCTCTACCCGCATCACCATTTCCACGGCCTCCACGGCCTCGCTGATTTCCTCCTCATATGCCCAAGCTCTCCACAATTTTAACACACTTTATAACTTATATTCGACTGTTGAACACTGAATTAGGTCGCGGGGGTTAGTTCGGGCAAGATTCGGGGTCCATAATTATGACTAAAGAAAACAAGGGAGACAGGGCTAAGATTTTGTCTCGCCTTGTACCGCTTTGGCGGGAGAGATCCCGCACAGGCGGTCTCACCTTAGCGGGAAAATCCCGCTCTAGCGGCCATAACGGAAACAGAATCCCTGCCAACAATTTTTCTGAGTTCTTTTCTTTCCCAATTTCCCCCAAAGGTTCCTAGCTATAACACATGCATTTTTAGAGAAAAACCCTTTAGCTAGGACAATAATTGTCTACCCCCCGGTCAACCCAACGAAGAACGCACTTTAGAATTCTTTTACATCATTTCAACACTACCACACACATATCCCCAGGATACATCCAAACTCTCACACGGTTATCAGTTGGTCGTAACGCACGTCCAGATTTCTCGCTTACGAACCACATCGTAATTTATCTAGACCCTTCCAACTAATCTCATGATGACTTTCTTTTCACAACAAGTTTCACGACACTCAAGCGGTTACAACTGGCACAATTTCAACATTTAGGCCAGCACATTACACATATCAACATTCAGACAAGCAATATTGTGCACATAATCATATCAAAGTATTCAAGTAATACACCTTTCACATTCATAGTTAATTTCTGACAACTAGAAGCACACATTCACCGTTCCAAGTGACAACTCGCAGACAAGTCCAGTTTCTTTAATTAGTTCATTCCATAAACGACCATCAGCCATGCCTTATACAGTCCCCAAGGCCAGATATCAATTGAAACCTTCTCAATTCCAATTAACTTACTTGTGTCCCTTCAATCAGGACTACGACATCTAGTTCACCTTATTGAGATACCAATTGAAATCGGAAGATACCAATTGGACTCAACTCATACCACAAGCGACAATAGTAGCTAGCGAGCCCCACAAAACTGCTAATTTCAATCACAGAAACTTAGTCGAACCCAATTCTTAACCGCCTCAACCTTTAACTATTGGTAACCAGACCTTAAATCAATCTTAAATAAAATCGATGCATTTTGCAATTGGTCAAAAAGGTCATCTATCCGAGGCAATGGATACTTGTTATCAATAGTGACCTATTCAACTATCAGTAGTCTATATATATCATCTCTTGCTAGTGATGGTGTTACCGTTGTTGTTGCTCTAGCTCGGACCATAGAGTGAAGGAGGAAAGATATCAATTTGTGTCGCCCAGATACCAATTGGATTCAAGTCATAGCACGAAGGAGTAGAAAGAAGTGAGTTTTTCCTAAAGTCCTATAGCCTCTCGAAGAAAAGTACGGACGTCATCGTACCATTCCGTAAGACTCTACTAGACTCATTTTGGTACAATGAGATCAACGAACCTAGGGTTCTGATATCAACTTTGTCACGACCCAGATCGTTGTTATTGGCACTCACATAAACCCTCGGTGGGAGAACCATTACTACAATCCAAACAAACAATTTTTATGAAAACTAAGGCATTTAAAGAAACGAAAGCAGGTTTAAATGACTATAAAAATGGAGTCCCCATAAACTCCAAGGTTTTAACAAACAACTAACCAAACTAATGCGGAAATTCAACCCCTAGAACCTAAAAGTCATTGTACTAAAACTCTACTAACGACAAGTCTAAGAACAAGGGGTACAACCTCAAAACTAAACAACATCTTAAACAAAAGTCTGAGTCCGAAAAGAGTGGACTTAAACAAGAAAGATCCACGGCAGCTTGAAAGAACTGGCTCACCATTGAATCCGGTCACGCTCAATAGTCACCTAGCTTAGGTCTATCAATAGCCGCCGAAAGATACCCTGTTCTCAACAAAAATAAGAAAAAGTGTAGTATCAGTACACAACCATTGTGTACTGGTAAGATCACGCGGCTATCCCACTAAGTGTAACATAAACAAGTTAATACAATATTATAACCATACAATATACTAAACATATACAATATTGAATATCACATGCTCAACAATATACATTTATAACAAGTCATTAGTCCTCTCATGGAACTCAAACCAAAACTGTTAGCATACCGGAACATGATATCAGATCCAATGTTTATGCCAGAACGTGACAACTGATCCTATATTTATGCCGAAACGTGGCAACCGATCCCAGTTAGTTATGCCGGAACATGGCAAGCAATCCATTCAACACACCACAATCACAATCACAAATATATTATCAATAATCATACAATTAAGAAGTGATTCATGGCATACAGTTATTCGTTCATACTCATACAATTAGTGTGATCAACAATGCAACATTCGCATACATACATGTATCATAATGAAGCAAGAACAAGCATATATCACACAATCATGAAATCACAACCATCACATACCTCGAATCCAAGCTTAAACCCTCTAAGGCACTTGAATCTTCCCTTTTCGGATTCTTCCCGCTTGTTCGTCGTTTAAAAATATACAATTAACGCAAGGATCAATAAACGAGGCCTAATTACCCGAATTATAATCAACATTATCAACCCTAGGCCAACCCAAGATCCCAATACCCAAATTAGGGCTTTTTCCACCACTAACTTCATATCAAAACCTTTCCCCAATGATAATTACCCAAGAAACTACGTTCTACGAATTCGGGGAGTGAAAACCTTACATTTAGCCTCAAGAATGGTGGAAAACTATCAAGAGTCGCCTGGGTTCATTCCTTAGCTCTAAAAATCGAAAAGTGCAGAATGAGGTTGTTAAGGAGTTTATTTACGACCGTAAGTCGCGGCTGGCCCGCCAGAGAGGCAAAAACCCCCGCCAAGGCAGCTTGCACGAACCAGTGAGCAATTTTAATAATTCCAAGACCCCCATTTCACAACACACCTCAAACCAACGACACTCAAAAAATCCCCTCCATGCTAAGATCGATTTCGAGAGTTCTACTCACCCGAATTCAATTCCGTAAAGTCGTACGGGTTCCTTAACGTCTTAGCTATCCACTCATGTAATCAAATTCATTAATAGATCTCTCATTTGTTACCAGATATTCCTAGACCCCACTGACTCTGATTTCGTCCAAATCTGGACTACGCTAGAAAATCTCAAGTTATTACGAAAAAGTTTTCTGACGCCAATTCTTTCTCCATTGGATTTTCCATAACGACTCAAATCAGGTCCTTACATATGTAAAGCTAGAGGACTTTGATTTGTACCTTTTATTTTTGGTGTGATTGGAATTTTCTTAATAAATAGTAATATAACAAAGTTATCCTTATTCAAGGGGAGTGAATTGTCACCCTCTCATTGGCAAATTATAACGTATAAATAGGTTAAAATTTTCTTTTCATGTAAATATATTATATGTTAAATTTTGTTAATAAGTAAAATTATATTTCAACTCTAATATGGCATTCATGTAGAGTAATTAAGGCAATCATATATAGTTGGGGCACCATGGCCAAAATAAAAATAAAAATTGTTCTTTAAAATAAATTACACACATATGACATATATAGAGAGAGAGAGATTAGCATACGCAAAATTATCATACAAAGTGTTGTCATCATCTGTGATGTGATCAGTTCGCATCACATTTAGATTTTAGAGTGAGTCTCGACCTAGACATAGCACATGAAAAAAATTAATTAATCTTGCTAGGTTCATCATTATATACTTATTGAATACTCGTACATGAGTATATCAATTATAAGTTAGTCTCAAAAAAGAAATAATTTTATACTAGTAATAATTTTATTTTAAAATATTCATTTTACTCTTATAGAAATGATTTATAGTAACACACATTTATATATAGGGATGTGTATCGATTAGTACAGTTTGATTTTATATATTATTGATTTGGTATATCGGTTTGATTTTCAAATATGCTTAACCAATAACTAAATCAACAAGATACTTTTTTATCAGTCTTCAGTTTATTGATTTGTGGTCCTTAACAGTTCGGTTTTCAGTTTAACCAATAAAAAAATGCTCGTAAAATAAATACATGATTATTCCAATAATTTAGCACGACGGGACAATAATGTATCTTTACATAATGCTCATAAATATAAAAATAGTAGTAACTAATATGACAAGAACTATACAAGTACAACCAGGGGAGGATCTATGTGTAGTCGTGGGGTGCCACGGCACCCAGTGACCTCGGTTGAAATTCCGTTTATGTATGTATATAGGTATTGGATATCTCATAAATATTAAGCTTGCCACCCAGTGCACAAATTGATGCATGGTGCCACTTGTGGCAGGTTGAGTTTCTCCCCCCAAGCATGCGGGATCAATCTTGATTGGTACATTTTAATTGTACATATTTTATGCTGCAATTAGGGGTGTTCACGGGTTGGTTTGGATCGGTTATTGGTCAAAACAAAAACCAAACCAACTTAATCGGTTTTAAAATTATCAAAACCAAACCAGACCAAATATAATATACATTTATCGGTTTGGTGATTATCGGTTTCGGTTTGGTTTGGTTCGGTTATTCGGTTATTAACCATACACAAAAATAAAAGAAACAATTCATTTAAAATG
>JAJOOB010000419.1:0-76437 GCA_029582485.1 Solanum tarapatanum
TCCTCTCTTGCTTCTAATTTTCTAAGTTTTGATTAATGATTTTGACTAAGTTAAGTTCTAGTTATGTTTCTAGGCTTAAACTGATTAAAACCTCATGATTTAGGGTTTAAACGACGTATCTTAGAGGTTAAACGAAATAGGAAAAAACCAAAAGACCCCTGAATTAACTGCTGTCGGAGTGATCAACGGACTGGACTGACGGACCGTCATTCAATCGACGGATCGTAGGTTGGGTCTGTAGGTCGAGTCTGCCAAACAAGGCTTCACTAAAACGAGCATAACTTTTTACTCGGAGGTCGAAATTAAGCAAACTCGGTGACGTTGGAAATATAATTCAATTATCTATCATACCATAGGTCATGGGACACATAATTCCTTTTGTGCTAAAATTTATGACCATGTGAAGTTGACCCATCAATAATTTTCAGCTAACTGGCTGCTAACCCTCATCTACGGTCAGACCTACGGACTGTGGATCGAATGACGGTCCGTGCTGGTTGACCGTAGTTTGTGTCAGAGGCTGGGTAAGGGAAGTCTCAATCCACGGATACAGACCACGGATCGTGGTCTGATCTACGGACCGTGGGTCTGTCCGTGAGTCAGGACTTAGCCAATTTTCTGAGCTGGTTTGGGGAGGGGCTGCCGTGGTCTGACCTACGGTCCGTGGATGGTGACCGTAAGTTGCACCTGCAACTTCTCGAAATCTGTATTTTGGTCTGTTTCGAATACGGGGTGTTACAGTTTACTTCCTCCTATTTCATGAAACTTAATCTTTTACTATGCATCATATTGATTCATGTATCTATTGCAAATTTTTTTTGCTATTTTGGTGATTTTTTTTTAGCTCTGTTAAAAATTCTAGTGAGGATGATTGAAATTTTTTCTCTCTTTTGTCCCTTTCTAAAGGTTTCATCATATACTTTTTGAGAAAATTGCTTGTGGGTTGTACTATATTTCACAGCACACAACAATAAATATGTGATAAGTAATACGACACCAATGATGAAGTTTGTTAAAAGAACCAAACAAATTGTTCTCTTACTTGCCACAATTAGTATATTATTTTGATTGTTTTTTCTTAGGTACAAACATTTTGTATGTCATTGTACTCTTCCTAGAATATTAGTATAGAGACAACTAGTCCACTTCTTTTATCGCAAATTAACTAATTTGTAATATTTCTTCGTCTCTTCTTTTTGGGCATAATAAGATATCAAGTTTTCTTGAAACTAACAAATGTCCAAAATACAATACAACAAAAATATTTTTTATATGCAATAAATATGCACATTAACTAAGAGTGCTAGAGCCTTTACCGATATTAATTCATTTTCATTAGATTCAATGTTGCTATAGACTTTAGGGACATTTATAGAGAGTACCAATTGCCTCTGCCAATACATATTTACCGACATTTAAGCTATTAATTACCGCTAAAGATCATTTTTGATTTAGTGATGACTCGTTCTTTTGATAAAGCTTTTTTATTTTTTGATAATGAAGTAATAACTCTTTCTTTTGGCTTCTTTCAATTAAATTTGTGAACTGTAAATTTGGATACAGCCCGACATACTATCTTTTTGAAAAATATGTTAAGCAACAAACCTTTTTTCTCTTGATTGTTAGGAAAGTAAGGTCATCTTTATTATTATTTGAGGATATTTTTGAGTTCAAGTGCACACAAATTATGCTGCGAGATTTTAATATTTAATGTGTCAAATTTTTTGTTTAGAATATCCAGTTGTGGACTGTTCCATTCAGATGCCACCTACTGCTTGATTGATAATTGCATTAATTCGTTGTAACTTCATACTATAACCATAACAATAACTATGGTTCAATTCCAACTAAGTTGGGCCGGTGATATGAAACCTAAGCAATAGTACTGACTATTCTGAGACAATGAGGAGAACTATTTATGATACTAACAATGTTTGGGTCATTTTTAACATATACATGATACGACATACCATAATAAAAAAGAGTTTGGTGGAGGTTCATAATAAAGTAGCCGAAGGTCCTCAATTTGAATTTAAAAAATTATGTTCATGTATGATGTTCTACTTTACTTGAGGGTGTTGTTGTTCGAAGCTTTCTGGTCCCTTCTTTAACGTCTAATGTTGATCTTTATAACTTCTTGGAATTTAGAAAATTTCATTACTTCTGACCAACTATTTTCATAGAGATTTTCTCACACTTCTTTCTTATACTTAAAATCTCTATATGACTCACAGTTTTTGTATTAAAAAAAGGACAATTGAAAAAATATAGCACTTTTAAATTTTGGAGGAATGCGTTGCCTTAAGATAAAATGTTCTTGACAATGTAGTGTATGTATCAAAAATACGAATATTACCGAAGGATCATATGTAAGCTTAATAAAATAGTTCAATCCCGTGTGAAGCACGGATAATTTACCTAGTAATTAGTAATTGAAAATATTTTTAAATCATTTAACAAATTTGGTTGACTAATTGGAATAGAAGAAGTAATATATTTTATTTGAAAATAACGTTAAAATTTCCAAAATTCACAATAAATTAGCAACGGAATATATTTATGATTATTCACGTGAATTGGAATAGGAATAACATATACTATTAAAAAATGACGTAAAAAATACTATAAATCACAACAGATTAATAACTTCAAATATATATTTTTTAAAACATATAAAAAATTGGTTCATTCTTGAAATTTTATTTATATCACATAAATTGATTCAAAAAATTAACATATATTGAGCTTATGCCAACACGAACACCATATATATATCTAGTTTGGAAATATTTGTGGACAAAAGCAAGTTTAAATAAAAAATGTGTAACAACCAATAAGTTCCAACTTGGTCGTCAGCTTTTGAAACCAGCAGTGATTTACATTTAACAACCAACACTATTCATTTGTAGTCTATTTGCCAGCCTACAATTTGGCTGCAATTTCCTGCATAAACTTATATGCTTTCTTTATTTGTTTTTCCTGGTCCATGGTGTTTTATTTTGTTTTACTTTATTTATTACTGCAGAGGCACATCCAAGATTAAGAATTTGAGGGTTCTAAATTTTCTTTAAAAAAAGTGTAAAATATTTTCATATTATCAATCATTTTATTAGGGATTCATAAATTAATATACATATTACTTATTTAATTTTTTTAGTATAAATGTAAAATCTACAGAAAAAATATTGAATTCGTCTAAACCACAAACCCCTACCTAGCTTCACCTTTATTTCTGTCTTTGAGGTACTTTGATTCAAGTCAAATTCAACTCAGCCGGTGTGGAAAGTGCAAAGAAACTAGTGGTCAACTATATTTGTTTTTTTCTTTAGAAAGTCAAGTCTCTTCTCTTTAAAGAAAACAAAATATTAGCTAAAGTTTTAACAACCAACACTATATTGTTATGTTGCTTATCTACTTCTTTTCTATTTATTGAGAGTATTGTTCAATATTCAATTACTCATACCTAGTATGTTATTGAGATATATGATGAGATAGATATGATTCTTTAGCTTTTAATTAAAAGTGTTGATTTTTTAAATTTTGACTATGAAAAAAAAAATCTTTATAGAGAAAAACTACATAAATAAGCCATAAAATACAAGATAATTACATGTTCATATCCCAATCTAAAGTAATTTAAGAAATATTTATTCTCTCAAAATTTTTTTATAGCCGATATTCCCATTTATTAAGGTTGTTAATTTTCGCTTAACTAATACTAAATCAATGTCATATACTGTATTGGTACCATTAAGGCTGATAATTTTGCTTAATTGATACTAAATCAGTATATATATACTGTATTGTTATCACAAAGGCTTCTTATTCATATATTACTCATTAGTCAATGCTACTATAAGAGTATATATACATTTTTATGGTATCATTAAGGTTTCTTGTTTACACCCCACTCAATATATTCTTATAGTATAATTGACTAATGAATAATTTCTGAACAAGAAACCTCAATATATATATATATAAAATTTAATATCAGTTAAACGAAATTAGTTGGGAGTGTATACTGTAATTATTTAGTGGGATATGAATATAAAAGGGTATATGTTAGTAATTATTTTGCTTTTACGAGGTATTTGCTTAGTTTCCCCTTTATATGTGTGACTTCTCTTTTAATGGCCTAATGTTGTATGAATTTTCTTAGAAACTTTCCCCTAAAGACGCAAAAATAGAGGCCTAATTACTTGGTTTAGCGGGGAAATATGTTTTTCAAGAAGGAACACAAAATGCATACAATTTTTATTTTAAAAATACAATATGGTAAACATATAATTGTCATACAAAAAATATACAATTATGTTGTTGTATGCATTTGTGTGTCGTGTATATGTCAACTGATACATTGGACATACAAATAACAAGCAATTTATTGGTCTTCTTCCTGTTTGAGTTTTAATATGAAATTCCAGCCAAAATCAATTTTAATCTTCGTCAAATTACCTCAAAATTGACATTAACACTTCAAAATTTTATTTTAAATAGTTGCAATAACACCAATTTTTAACAAATAACAATTTCACAAAATTCGATTTTTTGAAATTCACGCTTTGAAACTTTTTAATGGTGGTCAATAGAGCTTTAAATGAAGTTTATATACTACTAATAAAAGACAAAACAAACCTCCAAAGCAGTTATCACAAAAACTTGACCTCAAATCGTAGATCAAAACAAATCTTAATCAAAATATCAAACCGATCTCAAGAGGTCGGTAGAAGAAGGTTCATATACATTTTTTTTATATTAATTATATATAGAATCGATCTCAGCAAATCGATTCTCAATTTTTTAAAAATGCTGATCTTTTGGAAAAAAAAAGGAAGCAAAATTAAAATTCTGAACAATAGTTGTCCACTATACACTTGACACACCCCTTAAGAAACAATAAATAATAGGGGTAATATTACTGTTTTATCTTTTGACTTTATTAAATTTAATACTTTGAGAAATGTGTTAGCTAATAAATAATATTTAATAACAACGATAAAGTCGGCACAAAAAGTAAATTATCTCTGAATTTTCTAAAAATAACAAATATTGTTAGACAACTATTTTAATATAGGGAATATTTATTATTGGACGGAGGAAAAAAAAATAGGTGGAAAATGAATTCACAGCGACCACTCATGAAATATGTAGTCTTGTAAAGTTGGCCATTGCGAAATTGCTCTCCAATTACTTTCCAACACATGCAGCTTTTCCTTCCTCGCGGCCCACGAAAAACACCCACTCACCTCACTATTAAATACTCCGTATAATTCACCACTACCAAATTACTTCCTTATTTAAGCCCTTTTTCGTCTTCTCTTTCTCCTCGATCGCCAAAATACTCCATTTTTTCGAATCAAGGAAGTAGAAAATGGCTCCTGTTAAGGTGACGATGGAGGTGGGAACCGACGGCGTCGCCGTTATCACCATTTTTAATCCTCCGGTCAATGCTTTAGCTATTCCAAGTAAGCTTATTCGTTTCTCTCCCAATTTCAATTCATGTGTTTGGATTGGATTTTGATTGTGGTGGTTTCAGTTATCGCTGGATTGAAGGAGAAGTGGACTGAAGCGACTATGAGGAACGATGTTAAAGCTATTGTTTTGACTGGTCAGTTCTCTCAATTTTGCCCACTAATTAGTTCTTCGTAATTTAGTGAGTTTTATGACAAACCTGTATCCATTTTATTCTAATTTAAGCATGTCTAAAGCATATACATACCTCCGGCAATTGTTTTCAACTATAAAATAAATTTAACTTTCTACGGGACTTGTTCATGAACTGTTCGTGATATGTTGCTTTATGGATTTTTTTAAGTTCAATTATTTGGTACTTTCGGCGTTTTCCTTAACTACGCATGTGGTGAGTTTTGCATAGCTGGTTCAAGGCCAGCCTAACTAAAGGAGGTTGGTAATTAGTTAAAAATATAGTTATAATTTGATGAATCATATTGGAGTTCTAGTATTCATTGAGGCGTATATGTGTTTTTGCGTAATTATCATTTGAGTTTTCCCTTGCATCTTATGTTTATGTTCTTTGTATTTTTATGCAGGAAATGGGGGGAGATTTTCTGGTGGTTTTGATATCAATGTTTTTCAGAAGGTTCATGCGAATGGTAGGATTACTTTGGTTTCATCTTTGTACATTTCAACTTGTGTCTCAGTGAATACACCTTGTTGAAAAATGGAATTGGATTGTTGCAGGGGATACATCTCAGATGCCTGATGTTTCTGTTGATCTTGTGGTTAACACGATGGAAGGTAGTTGACACTGTTTAAATCACAATTTCAGATCCATTATACAGCTCTTTTTTCTCCTGGTGCTTCTCTGTATCATTCTATAGTCCATTGTCATTTACAAATCTCTCAATCCTGCTATTTTTGTAAGTTTAGATGGTAAAAAGCCTGCAGTTGCTGCCATAGAAGGACTTGCACTGGGAGGTGGCTTAGAATTGGCATTGGTTTGTGATCTCTATAAACTTGTCCCATCTTTGTATCTATTTCTTGGCGAGCCAATTAAGTAGTGTATGCTTTTTGCAGGGATGCCATGCACGAATTGCTGCACCACGAGCACAACTGGGGTTGCCAGAGCTCAGTCTTGGAGTCATGCCTGGATTTGGAGGTAACTCTGCCACATAATGCTTGTCGCACTTGAGTGTAGGTTTAGAATTCTCTTCCTTTACCTACTAACTAAGCATAGAGAAAATATTTCTTCTTAAGGTACACAGCGTCTTCCGAGGCTTATAGGGTTGTCTAAAGCTGTTGAACTTATGATGGTAAGTCATTTATCTTCTTTTCAGTAAAACAAACTGGAACTTGTGACTTTCTTTCCCCTGATTTTAAACTCTGTTAGATTCCCAGACTAGTTTATTTGATCTATCAATTCATTTCCAAATTAACTGTTGGGGATCAATGCATGTCCTGGTTGGACCATGTTAATAGAACTGTTTACAGTTATTGTTGTCACTATATTGTGATTGGAGATCTCTTTGTTATGACAACTCCTAAATAAAATGGAGCAAAATTATGATGTAATGTCCTTCTTAGATGTAAGCATGGTTCTACTTCTGATCGTTTGCTGATCTCTGTGTTCTAAAGTTTATATGCTCATCCTGACAATGACCTCTATTTAGTTTCCAATATGTGCTCAATGTATCCGATTGTTTCTGTTCTTACTTAAATTTTGTAAATCAATCAAGTGAATCATCAAAATGGCCTTATATATTGCAAACAATTTTCGCAGACATCTAAACCAATAATGTCTGAGGAAGGGAAGAAGCTTGGTCTCATTGATGCCGTTGTCCCTTCATCAGAGTTGTTAAAAGTATCTAGACAGTGGGCACTTGATATTGCAGAAAGGCGCAAGCCTTGGATGCGTTCCCTTCACAAGACAGAAAAAATTGGTTCCCTTTCAGAAGCGCATGAAATACTGAAGGTGGCTAGGGAACAAGTGAAACAGACAGCTAAGAATATGCCTCAGCACTTGGCGTGCATTGAGGTAATTGAAGAAGGCATCATCCATGGAGGATATAATGGGGTTCTCAAGGTATTTTTTCCCAGTCAACAATATCTTTGTGTCGTAAACACCTTCTCTCAAGATGGCATAACAACTCTTTCTGAATGTTTTGCAGGAAGCTAAAGTATTCAAGGACCTTGTATTGTCAGATACATCAAAGGGTCTTGTTCATATATTTTTTTCTCAACGGGCAACATCGAAGGTATGGTACAGTAAATCCTGAACCATGAAGGGTATGAATCTACACTATGTGATTTGTGATGCTTGTATGAAGCTTGGAGTTCCTTGTAGGCATCTTTATTTGAGCAGGCAAGAATGAATAGGAAATTGCTGGATGACTACAACTTATGCACCCTCTAAGTCTTACCAATCCTCTAGTTAGCTGCTTTAGCTTTGACTCATTTTCTTGAAGCTACTGTTTATTATTAAACTGGATTCTTGATTGCAGATTATCAATTTAAAAAAAAATTATGTATCAGTAATTCCATATTCAAGAGATTAATGCATTAGCCGTACAAAACTATCTGCTTACATAAAAAGTCTCTATAAAGAATGATTACACATGTGATTAAGCTATAGCTCGTTGATCCTTTTCTTTTGCTGATTTAGTTTGGTTTATTCTTCTTGAGATTTGATGTTGGAATGGGTTTTCTTGATGTGTGTAAAGTTTGTTATCAGTAAAATTTCCTATGGTTACATAGATTCTGTGGATCTGTTTCATGTAATGAACTTGTACAGTTACTAGTTTATATTTTATACCATTTTCATTAAGTTTGTATTCTTATAGCTTTTGATCCCCTCCCAACTTTTGACTTTTTGAAATATGTACTTAGATGTCTGCATTCCCTCTGAGTCATTCTATTCTTCTTGTGTGATGACCTTTGGTTTCATAACTGACCAGGTGCCTAATGTCACTGATATTGGCCTCAAACCTAGGACAGTCAAGAAAGTTGCTGTAATAGGTGGAGGTTTAATGGGTTCCGGCATAGCTACAGCCCTTGCCCTTAGCAACACAATTGTTATACTTAAGGAAATTAATTCTGAGTTTCTTCAGAAGGGGATGAAAGCTATTGAAGGTTGTCGTTACACTATTTTATGACAGTTAAATTACATACCTCTAGTCATTTAGTCGATGATGCCTGTTATTCTTGACAGTCCCTTAGTGGTCTTTATGTGTAGAAACTTATGAGGATGTATCTTATATTACAGCAAATGTCAGCGGACTGGTAGCTAGAAAGAAATTGCCACAGGATAAAGCAGATAAAGCCCTTTCAATGGTTAAAGGTGCACTAGATTATTCAGATTTTAAGGATGTGGATATGGTCATAGAGGTGAGCTGCTGAACTTATGTTTTGCTGTTAAATGTTCATAATCTTTTCCTCTTTTTCTCATTTCTCTTCACGCGGCTTCTTGAACACCCTAGTATGAGAAATAAAGACTCAGGAAAAATATTAGTATTCAAATACATAAAAGTATTGAGCCCTATTTATATACAGACTTTACAGAATACATAATACCTATCTACCAAAGTGGGACACTCAGTATAACTATCTAATGCAGAGCTTTCAAGGGTGCACATAAGCCTTGAAGCAAAGCTCAAAACATGTTGAGCACTTCGCCTCACTTAATGTGTGCTTCAGTGTTGTCATCAAGGTTCTAATACATACTTTTCCTTGCCACTGAGCCTCTTTTGAAGAGGCAACACAAACAATTGATATTTCACTTTATCGTAATTTTTCATTCATGCTTATAATTATTAGTCTCTATACATACACACACATGTACACAATAAAAGGTCATTAAAAAGAGGGTAGAATCAAATGGCTAACAAATGCAAGTCTTAAAGGACATTCAAAAATGTAAAAAAAATATAATTTAGAATGACCGAGGATATGGGATTGGCTTGTCCATTTTCTTTTGTTTTTGCTTAGAACCCATTGACTAAATTAACAACGGGAAGAGTTTGAATAGCTGATATTTGAAAAAAGTGATTTATCATCAGAAAAGGGATGAGTTCATGACCTCAAGAGTATTGGAGTGTGAAATACAAGCAACAAAATTATCAGCAAAAAAGGTATTAGTCTGAACAATAGAGGCTACTTGTGGAGATGTCTGCATACTAGCTCAATACTTAAAAGAATTCATTATATCTTTCTTCAGATAAATAAAACATAAGTATTTTTGGGTGGTCAACCGTGCAAAGAATAGCATACTTCAGGAGTGTGCCCATGCTTATTACACTAACCGAACTTGAGTTGAGATATTGCAAAATTGACCTCCTCCCCGTCGATTCTCCATAATCTGAGATGTTCAATTTTTCATTGTTTGAGATGCGAGAATAGAGAGGAGGCAATGGTTGGTGATGAGATCATTGTGATCGGGTGATGGAGAAAGGAGAAATCAGAAAAATAGTTCATGTAGAAACAGTAGGACTAGCCAAAATCTAGTTGCGCAAGGAATCAAGGTCATTAGGAAGTCCAACAAGTGTAAGAACTAGAAACATCTTTTGCCGTTGCTCCTGTTTTTGTCAACACTAGCAATAAGTCAGTAACTGGCATTAACTTCTCAAATAAGGTCGTGACTGTCTATACCTGTCCCAATTAAGTAGATGTATCTGATTCCCGTTTCTTTAAGTGCATCCAAGATATCACATCATAAAAATGAGACATATCATTAGTATATAAAGTGCAAGCCTTTTCTCAAATCGAACAACATGTTTGGAATGGACGAAACAAGGCCATCAATAGATTGCCACAAGAGACTACATAGTAGAGCGTCAATATTCTCCCACCGTGCTCGAGCCTTTGTTTTTCTCTCACTAACCTTTTTTATTAAGTAATCTTGAACACCTTGACCCGTGACCACAATTCAATTGAGAAAGCTCAAGCTGAATAGTTTGAACTTCCCATTAAGGGTTTTGAAGTAATCATTGGACTTACTTTCCAACTTTCATATATCTTGAACTAAACACATCAATCCCAAAAGGCATGGTTGAATTGATGAGAGTTCTAAGTAAATAATCACAAAATATAACCGAGAAGAAAGTGACAGAAAAGTTGATGGCTGACAGAGGTTGTCCAGAAAGTCACCCGAAGATAATCTGAAATTAAGTAAGAGAGCTCCAAAAGTTCAGCCGAGCTCCAATGAGCAATAGCTTTTCTGGAAGACTGCTGGAAAACACGACTGTGGCTGGGAAAATCTGAAAACTCGCTGGAAAAGCTGACTGGAGTTGATAGATTAGGGTTTGGGTGATCAGAAATCAGCCAAAAAGGGATATTTTGGTCCTGACAGCTAGGAGATCTCCAAGTTACCAATCTGCTTAGGTCAAAGAGGATTTCACACACCAATGCATGGTCTGACATGTCGCCGACACCGTAGCTTCAGGTGGCTCGTGAGAATGCGTGACGGTGGATCTGTCAGAGCAGTTTTCTGGGGTTTGTTCTGAGGAATCTTGTGTTGTTGTTTTTGCACAATACTGATAGAAAATGCACTTTGAGCAAACACATACTTATTCCACCGGAAAATTGCTTGCATGTACATTGCACCATGGTATTTTCTCACCATGCTCTAATGCCATGTAAGAAATGAAGACTCATGCAAAATATCATTCAGATGCGTAAAATAATTGTCTTATACTGGGTCCGATTTATATACAAACTTTACACGATACATAATACATATTTACCAATGTGGGGAACACAGTACAACTATTTAACACCTATTATTGCAACAATGGGGATGATCAGAATTTTGATTCTTGATTTGTTGTAATTCTAGCGGTCTCACTCTCATCTTGTTTGCAGGCTGTTATTGAAAATGTTCCACTAAAACAGAAAATATTTAGCGAGATTGAGAAGGTATGCCCTCCACATTGTATTTTGGCAACTAACACATCTACTATTGACCTCAACATTATTGGAGAAAATACCACATCCAAGGATCGGATTATTGGGGCCCACTTTTTCAGGTATGAAGTCATGCATGGCAAAGTTTTGTATAGTTGTGACTAATATGGGAAATATGACCACTAAAAGAGAAGGGTAAACGTGCAATTTCAAAAATAGAAATACAACAATGTGAAACAAAAATTTAATATTGAATACTTGCTCGTGAGACTAGCTTCGAGGGACAAGATTTTTTTCATGTATCTTGTACTTCAATTCCTCTTTATCTTTTGCGCTTAGTGGATGTGGAAGATGGGATTTTTAGAAGTAAAAGCGAAATTACACTGACATCTAGGAAGCATATTATTGGATCTGAATACAGATAAATGAATAGCAACGTAATGATTCTGCAAGAAGAGGGTAATCTTCAAGTTAAGTAACAATTCTTTGAATATAAATGCAGGCAGTTACCAATTTACTACAGCAGCATCTTTTCCTGTTCCAACTGCTAACTTGGTTTTTGTTGTGGTCAGTCCTGCTCACATTATGCCTTTGCTGGAGATAGTACGAACTGAGAAGACATCTGCCCAAGCAATTCTTGACCTTATGGCTGTTGGAAAGGCAATTAAAAAAGTACCTGTTGTGGTGGGAAATTGTACTGGTTTTGCTGTCAATAGAACCTTCTTTCCCTACTCCCAGGGTGCACACATTCTGGTTAATCTAGGAGTGGATGTATTCAGGATTGACACGCAAATTGCCAGCTTTGGTCTCCCTATGGGTCCCTTCCAGTAATTCTCTTCCTTACTAAATTATCATATGTAGCTGCATTTTCATTTCATACAAGATAAAACATATCAAAACGAAACCGGGTAGCTGATCTCTGCTGATGCAATTCTTTTTCATTTCTTTAGCTTATAACGTGCTTTAAGATGACTATTCTTGTGTTCCATTCTATGTAACACTCCATCCTTTTGGTTTGTTTAATTCATTGACATCTTTCTATATTTGGAAACGCTTTAATATGCATATTCCCATCTTACCTTTAATGTCATGCTCTGATAAGAATGATGTGGCATGACGGATATCACAAGATTTTAAGATTTTTTTGGTAGGTAATATTCATATAGCTTATGTGTCAGAAGGCTTCTTTCTTTCTTAAACTCTGTACTTAGTCAAACACCAACATACAACATGGAATGAAGGGAATATTATATTTCAATGATACAAATTTCTAAATGCATCCACAGACAGAAATATCAGTGAAAATATTGTTCAGATTCAGTTTTCTATACATCAAAAGGGAGTGTGGCCTTTACTTGTTAAGAGGCTTTTACTGATTGATTTAAAAGCACCCAAGAGTGTGGCCTGGTGGTCATAGAAGTGGGTTGAGAATCATGGCTCTCAAGTTCAAATCCCAGCGGAGAAAAAATCACTAGGTGATTTCTTTCCATCTGTTCAAGCATCTATGCTGGTGAGGTAGCGGTTACCTAGTGGAATTAGTTTAGGTAAACACAAGCTGGTCCTGGCGGCACAGTTTTTTGAAAAAAGCTGGGCATGTCAACAAGTGGTTCTTCCCATGCTATCACAGTCTATGTTGGTCGGACTCTTAAAGATGTCAACGGGTGCGTGTTGGATTCGCCAAAAGTAGTGTATTTTTGACGAATCCGACATGGGTGCGGCATCAAAAGTGAAGAGTCCGCGCAACTAAGATCACAGTACACAAGAAAAATTAGAGAGCGCAGCAGTTGTCTTCTGTTATATATTATAGGTTGAGAAATTGAATAGGTGCACGCCTCCTGTCCCTTTATTTTAGTTGGACTTTGATGATTGTTATAATATACTGCATTTGTTTGCTTAGAAATTTGTAAGGAACGCAGAGGGAAACAGTCATCTTCTTTGTTAGTTGCTATATTAAGGTGTTTGTTGGCTCAAATGGCATGCTTTGTACTCCTAACCATAGCTATTTGTAAGGAACGCAGAGGGAAACAGTCATCTTCTTTGTTAGTTGCTATATTAGGGTGTGTGTTGGCTCAAATGGCATGCTTTGTACTCCTATCCATAGCTATGTTAGTTTGGTATGAAAATAATTGCTTAAGCATCTTGCAGGCTTCAGGATTTAACAGGATATGGAGTGGCTGTTGCTGTAGGGAAAGAATTTCGTTCAGCTTTTTCTGATCGCACTTTTAAGTCTCCGTTGATCGACCTTCTTATAAAAAGTGGTAGAAATGGTAATGTTGCAAGTCTGTATCCTTTGTGTTGTTGCTTCACTGTCTTGCTTTTCACCATTGATACTGGTTTTGCAGGAAAAAACAACGGAAAAGGCTACTATATTTATGAGAAGGGAAGTAAGCCAAGACCCGATTTTACTGTGCTTCCAATTATTGAGGAATCAAGAAGGCTCGCCAACATAATGCCTGGAGGAAAGGTATCTCTATCTAAGAAAAACACTTGCAAAGGAAAAATCTCTATCTAAGTAAAATGGGTTTAAAGATGCAGGAATGGACTATATGTTCAAAGGGGCCTGTTGAGTTCTAACTTAATGAGAATAACAGTGTTTGTCTTTTTTGTGAATTTTCTCGCAGCCAATATCTGTCACTGACCAAGAAATTGTTGAGATGATACTCTTTCCAGTTGTGAATGAGGCATGTCGTGTTTTGGATGAAGGGATAGTAGTCCGAGCCTCTGACCTTGATGTCACATCTGTCCTTGGAATGAGTTTTCCATCTTACCGGTTAGTTTGTCTAAGCTATTCTGGAAATCAACACTAATTTGTTACCCTCCATATTAAAGTCAAATTATGTCTTGAAACTTGTTCCAAGTGATTACTAGTTACTACTAGGGATGTCAAATGGGTGAGTTGGGCAAAATTTGGGGGTTCAAAATGAGTTGAGATAACAAGTGGGTTGGTCAATGATCCTTCAAAAAGTTACTTGGGCTGAAATGGTTAAGAAACGTGTCATAACCAGCTCGACAATTCTTACTATATTTTTAGTTTCTTTGTTTATTTTTTTGTACTTTGTTTAAGTGCCTAATAAATATTTTTGTTTATTATGGATATATACAACATATCAACAAAAAAAATGTCGTCTTAAAAATTAGATTTCTCATGGGTCAGTTTTAGCTATATTAGCACAACTTTTAGATTGCTGAATTGAGCAAGTCAAAATGGAATGAATTAATAAATGGGCGGGCCAGAATGGGTTAGGTGGGGTGGGTCATGTTTTCATGGGCGAATTACTACTGATTCAGATGTGTGGACAATGGGAGCTAAACATGAAATCTTTAGAAAGCTTTCAATAGGATGCGAGGGCTTGTGCATCCTTGAGATAGAACTATTAACCAAAAGACATGAAGATAATTACTCAGAAAGAAAAGGAAAAGCAAAAGGAGGTAGAGTGGAAAGAACGGAAGGATTGGGAAGAGTCTTAAACTAAAACAGCTACAACTATATTTCCTTAACTCCCGAAACCTAAGGATGAGAAATCATGACCTTGTATTTTAAACCCGTCCTAACATTTCGTATCTGGTAATATTATCTCTATTAAAATTTTAAACATCTACAAAATGATTTTGACAATGATGCTGTTTTTGGCAGAGGTGGTATTGTTTTCTGGGCTGACACTGTTGGTGCTGGACATATCTATAGAAGTCTTAAGAAGTGGTCAGAACTATATGGTAATTTCTTCAAGCCCTCAAGGTTCTTGGAAGAGAGAGCAACAAAGGGCATCCCCTTGGTAAGAACTTGACTCATTACCATTATGCATTTTAAGATCTTTCAAGCTGTTCACTGTATCTTTGCTTCAAATTTGTTCATTCTGTCTATTAATTTTGATAATCAATATGCATATACAGTTGAAATTTCAATAATTGATTACCGTAAGTGTCAATAGCTAGTTAGTAGTCACCAGTTCTGAGCTTCCACCGTTGCCAAACCAAACAAAAAAAGGGGCTGTTAAGTCATGTTTTGAAGGGATAATGAACTAGGGAAAGGACATGATGATGTAATTGTTGCACTGTCCCTATCTGTCAACATCATCGATATGTGGTCAATCTGGGACAAAACATTGCCGCTGACTGCTGTTAGTTGCATTCATTTTAACTCAGATTGCTTGTCATATTGTTCTGTGCATATGTTAAAATCATTACTGATTGGTATATCATTCCTTGTGCTGCAGAGTGCACCTTCTTCTACGTCTTCAGTTTCAAGGTCACGCATGTAAGCAGTGTGTACTCAATGTTCCTACAACTGGGAAACAAGATGAATTTGAAATATAGACCTGTAGAGGGGCACGTAGGTCATGCCTATAAGCAGTGCATGCATAGTGTATTGCAACATTTCCGTGGCTCCTAGTAGAGTTCATTTTCAAGTTAGTTGAGTGAATGCACCAACTTTATATATTCCACCCCCACCCCTTCCCCCTCACCCACCCGAAGGGTATGTTTATTGGATAAACTGAACCTTTTTTCAAGTATGGCTGTTCATTTATCCAGCAATGTTAAACTTCTTTTCATTCGTATTATGCGTCCACCCCTTTGTTAATTGTTATGCGTAAGGTGTGTTAAATTGCCAAGAAATGAAGCAACAATGAAGGACTATTGAATTCAGTAAATGGCGATAACTACAAATGTGTTATGAAAAGTAACTAACTGAGCTTTATAATAAGAAAGAGAGCAGAGAAACTGTATATCCCATGTGGATGTGGCAAACAATGGCATACACAAGCTATCCATTTGCCTTGCACAAGTTCGTGCACTAATACCACATACTTAATTGGCAACTCCATACACTATCCACAATTTCCACAACACCCCTCCTTGGATGTCCAAATAGGATCTAACTAAAGAAACCTTAGTGAAGCCAAATAGGATCTAACTAAAGAAACCTTAGTGAAGGAAAAGGAGTACATATATCTTTAAATACACATTTGAGTGCTGCTTCATTAAAAATCTTGCTAGGAAAATCCAATGGGACAAAACCTATACTAAGGAAAAAAGAGTACTACGCTTATCCTACTCCCCCTGATGAAGACCACATTTTATATTGTTAAGTCTTCGCATTCCAATTTTGTGTACCATCTTCTCAAGAATTGAGGCTGGTAAAGATTCGGTGAATAATCCTGCTGGATTATCACTTGAACGAATTTATTGTACATCAATATCACCATTCTTCTGGAGATCATCTCTGAAGAATAATTTTGGGGAAATGTGCTTAGTTCTATCTCCTTTTATGAACCCTCCTCTTAATTGAGCTATGCATGTAGCATTGTCTTCAAAGAGCACTGTGGGTACCTTGACATAACACTTCAAATCATATCTTTCTTTGATGAAATGTGTTACTGATCTCAACCATACGCATTCTCTACTTGCTTCATGAATAGCTATTATCTCAGCATGATTTGAAGAAGTAGCGACAATGGATTGCTTCGTAGATCGCCATGATATAGTAGTACCTCCATATGTGAACAAATAGCCTGTTTGATATCAAGCTTTATGTGAGTCAGATAACTAACCTACATCTGCATGACCAACAAGATCTGCACTATCTTTGTTAGGATAAAACAAACACATATCACTAGTCCCCTTTAGATATTGCAATATATCTTTAACTCCATTCCAATGTCTTCGTGTAGAGGAAGAACTATATCTTTGTAATAAATTAACAGAAAATGCTATGCCAGGTCTCGTAACATTAGCAAGATACATAAGTGCACCAATTGCACTAAGATAAGGTATCTCAGGACCAAGACGTTCTTCATTCTCTTCTTGAGGTCGAAACAAATCTTTACTTACTTCAAGTGATCGAACAACCATTGAAATACTTAATGGATGTGCTTTGTGTAAAATCGTTTTAAATTTTTCTTAGTATAGGTAGATTGATGGATGAAGATTCTGTTTGCTAAATGTTCAATTGGTAGATCAGGACAAAATTTTGTCTTTCCAAGATCTTTCATTTCAAATTCTTTCTTTAGATATTCAATTGCCTTTTGAGCTTCTTTAGGGTTCCAATGAGATTTATGTCATCAACATAAATGGGAAGTATAACGAATTCTGATGCCGTTTTCTTAATAAAAATACATGGACAAATGACATCATTTATATAACCTTTATTTATCAAGTACTCACTAAAGCGATTATACTATACACCCTGGTTGCTTCAAACCATACAATGACCTTTGTAATCTGATTGAGAACATTTCCCGAGATTTTGAACTATATGCTTCATGCATTTTAAGTCCTTCTGGAATTTTCATATAAATTTCATTATCAAGTGAACCATAAAGATAAGCTGTAACCACATCCATTAGATGTATATTAAGATTTTCATGTACAACTAAACCGATGAGGTATCGAAAAGTTATTGCATCCATAATGGGTGCATATGTTTTTTCATAGTCGATGCCAGGTCTTTGAGAGAATCCTTGTGCAACAAGGCATGCCTTGTTCCTTACAATTTCATTTCTCTCATTTCGCTTTCGCACAAAAACCCATTTATAGCCAACCGATTTTACACCATTTGGGGTTTAAACTACAGGTCCAAAAACCTCATGTTTAGCAAGTGAGTCTAATTCTAATTGAATTGCCTCTTGCCATTTTGGCCAATCACATCTTCGTCGACTTTCTTCGACAGACAGAGAGGTTCAAGATCCTCATTGTCTTGCATAATGTTGAGTGCAATGTTATAAGCAAAAACATTATCCACCATAATTTTTGATCGATGCAACTTTATCCCATTATCTGAAGAACTTATTAATAGTTCTTCATTCACTTGAGACTCGAGGTCATTGATTTCTTCAAAAATATCATGATTAATTAGATCTTGAATGTCTTCGTGGGATTCTTTTATAGTGTCATTTTTTGTACTTCTTTTTCTAGGATTTTAATGCTTTGAACCTAATGGTCTTCCATGCTTCAGGCGTGTATGATATTCAGAAGGTATGACACTATTAGATGGTCCTGTTGAAACATCAATCGGATAGGCACATTTTCTGCAGGAATATGCGACTTAGTTATCGTTTTCAAATCAGTAAATGCGTCTGACATTTGATTTGCTATATTCTACAAATGGATGATCTTCCGGACCTCCTGTTCACGTATAGGGGAATGTGGATCAAATTGAAATAATGATGAGATTTTCCATGTAATTTCACTTTTAAGTTCCTTTTTCTCCCCCCCTAATTACGGAATAGTTGTTTCATCAAATTGACAATCTGCAAATCTTGTAGTGAATAAATCTCCCGTCAATGGTTTAAGGTAGCGAATTATGGAGAGTGAATCAAACCCAACATATGTGCCTAACCTTCTTTGGGGGTCCCTCTTAGTGCGTTGAGGTGGTGCTATTAGCACATATACAACACATCCGAAAATTCGTAGATGAGGAATATTTGATTCATGACCAAACACCAATTGCGACGGAGAATATTTATTATAATGAGTCGGTCTGAGATGAACAAGTGATTTTGCATGTAAGATAGCATGACCCCAAATGGTAGTGCGCAACTTAGTTTTCGTAAGTAGATGTAACACCCTGTATGCTAGAACTACCAAAATGTAGGTTTTAGGAGTTGCAGGTGACACCGACGGGCACCACTCACGGATCGTAGAGGGACCCACGGTCCGTTCTGCTAGTCCGTGGTTCTCAACCTGCAACCCATCCCCAGAACCCCCAGGATATTATTCTAAGTCCTGACCCACGCCAGGACCTACAGACCGTAGGTCAGATCACGGTCCGTGGTTCAGGGCCGTAGGTCGGACCCCAGATTTCACCTCCCAGTCGCCGACCGACGGTTAACTAGTACGGGCCATCAGTCGATCGACGGTCCATCGCCGACAACAGTTAAGTTAGGGGTCTTCTGGTCTTTTCCTTATGCGTTGGAACCCTAAACTACGTCATTTAAACCCTAAACTATGTAGTTTTGATCACTTTTAGCCTAGTAACTTAACTAGAATCTATCCTAAGCAGATCATCCACCAAAAACATAGAAAAATTAGAACACAGACGGAGAAAGAGTCGACCAAAGCCCTAGTCCAAGAACGCAACAAGTTTTCATCAATTTCATCCCCGAAATCAAAAGATTTCTCGTGGAATTCGTCACTAGGTATGTGGGATTTCATTAGTGGGTTCCTTTCGCCCATTAGGTCCCTAGATTTCAGTCAGATTCTTGATTTCCTTCAGATTATCTAGACCTAGGGTTTCTAGAATTTTAGTAGACTATTATAAATTAGTTACTTTAATGTTCCTAATCAGATTATCATGGTTATTGCGTTGTTTTGCGTAGATCCTCTCATAAATTCAGAACCCTAGCTATGTAGTTCTTTTAGTTCATAAATTACACATGCTAGGTTAGATATTTCAGTTATACATGCCTCAAATTTAAATGTTTCATTATCAGCATATTAATGTTGCATTTTCAGTTAGCTTGTCAGTATTTTGAGCTATCCAGTATTACAAAATTTCAGTCATAAAATGTTAATTACTTAATAAATTGGGAGAAGCTTAATATCGAGTGGACTAGGGTCAGTCACTCTTAAGTCCCAGAACTATGTGCTTCATAGGTTAAGTCCCATTTGTTGGGCATTACATTTTAGTGATCAAGCCAGAATGCCTCTATACCTCTGGCATGGTATATTGGGTCCTCTCGATGGGGCATATACATCAGACTCCACATTTAGCTCATGTGGTTTTATGTCGGTTATTAGTAGCTCCCTTATCGTTTCGTCAAATTCTATTGCATTGACCATGTTATCAGTATAGTTTAGTATTCAGTCTCAGCATGATATATAAACTTGGTCATTGCATTCAGTTTAGCCATGTTCAGTATTTTCAGTATCCTTATCAATTTTAGATTATATCATTGCTTTATTGCTTGTTCAGTTATGTTATTGTTCAACTTTATTCTATCCTGCATGCTCAGTACCTTTCAAGTACTGACGCATACTCTGCGCTACATCTTCTCGTGATGTAGGTTCAGTTCCTCAGTAGTCAGATCACGCATAGATTGGTTCTGGATCTGCAGTTCAACAGCATCAACGGTGAGTCCTCATTCTTTGAGGACAGTTGATATATTATCTTTCCATTTTAGTCTTTAGTTTTCAATTTTTGCTAGACTTAGCTGGGGCATGTCCCAGCACTTCTAGTCAGTTTAGAGGCTTATTTTAGACATAGTTAGTTTCAGCTTTAGTGTTAGAGTTTGACTTTTCATTAGTATTCAAAATCTCAGTATTCTTATATTCAGATTTAGTATATGGGTATTCCCCATCATTTCAGATTATCATATGATTTAGCTTCCGCATAGTGTTTATTGATTCAGTTTACTTCAGTATGCTGATAATATGCTAGTAGGGTTAACTTGGGGTCGTTCGTGATCCTAGGTCCCGTGTCCGCGTCTAGAGGGTAGCCTCGAGGCGTGACAAACTTGGTATCAGAGCATTAGGTTTAAGAGTCCTTGGATGTTTGAAAAGCCGCACTAAGTAGAGTCCTTTTCATGGGTGTGAAGTGCACCATATCTAATCGTGCATAAGGTATGATCTAATTCCTCATTCTAACTCGACGTTATGCGTTTCAGATCTTGCCTCCTCATAGAGCTTGTGGAAGGAATGAGAATGCCAGAAATGCTAACGCAGCTCCTCCAGTTCCAGATCAGGAAGTTTCGAATGCAGAATTCAGGAACGTCATCCAACTTTTGACTCAGAGTGTGACTAATTAGAACAACCAGAAGGTTCCAGTTCCTGTAAATGTTGGTGGTGGATCAGTGGTAGCCAGGGTTTGTGACTTCGTTAGGATGAATCCGCCTGAGTTCTTAGATCGCAGATTGGTGAGGATCCCCCAAACTTCAGAGATGAGGTCAAGAAGATCTTTGGAGTGATGCAAGTGACATGTAATGATAGGGTAGAGTTGTCATCCTATCATTTGGTATACACAGTAGAAAGAGTGCAGGGGTACAAATGCAGCTCCTATCACTTGGGAATGCTTTAGTGAGATCTTTTTGGACAGGTTCTTCCCAAGGGAGTTGAGGGAGGCAAAAGCTCAGGAGTTTATGAATTTGAGGCAGGGTTCCATGTCAGTCCAAGAGTATGGGCTCAAATTCACCCAACTCTCCAGGTATGCTCCTCATATGGTAGCCGATTCCAGGGCTAAAATGAGTAAGTTTCTTTATGGGGTGTCCGACTTTGTGAAAACAGAGTGTAGGAATGCTATGTTGCTGGAAGATATGAACATCTCTAGGCTTATGACTCATGCTCAACAGGTTGAGGGTGATAATCTCAGGGAACATGCTACAGAGAATAAGAAGGCTAGGATAGACAACTATGACTATTCTCAATAGAAATTGGGTGGTGGGAATCGCTCGCAGTTTCAACAGAAGTCTTCAGCTCCAACACCTTCATTAGCTAGTGTTCCATCCTCCAAGTTCCGAAATGATCAGAAAGGTTGGGCATTAAAATCTAAGACTCAAGATAGTATTTCAGGCACCAGAACCTACCCAACTTATCCAAAGTGTGGTAAGAACCATCCGGGCGAGTGCCTTGCAGGAAAGGAAAAATGCTTTGGGTGTGGTCAGTCTGGTCACAGGTTGAAAAATTGTCCTTCTAAATAGGGTCAATGGGGCAATAATAGTAGAGCTCAGTCCACAACTTTAGCCGCACCAGCAGGTCTCCCGACTCAGTAAGGTAACTCATTTGGTACAGGTGGCGGTCAACGCCAAAACAGGTTGTATGCTCTTCAGGCTCGCCAGGATCACGAAGATTCTCTGGATGTAGGCACTGGTATGTTACGAGTCTTTGACATAGATATTTATGCTTTGTTAGATCCAAGGGCTACTCTTTCCTTTGTAACTCCTTATATAGTAGTCAACTTCAATGTTAGTCCAGAAACTCTCTCAGAACCCTTCTCAGTCTCTACTCCAGTCAGTGACCCAGTTATAGCTAGACGAGTATACAAAAATTGCCCTATCACAGTCTCCAAGAAAGTCACCTCAGCAAATCTTGTAGAGTTAGAAATGGTAGACTTCGATGTCATTTTAGGCATGGATTGGCTACATTCATGTTATGCCTCTGTCAATTGTAGAACTAGGATTGTTCACTTTTAATTTCCAGATGAACCAATCTTAGAATGGAAGGGTAGTAGCCTAGCGCCTATGGGTCGATTCATTTCTTACCTTAAGGCCAGAAAGATGATTTCTAAGGGGTATCTCTATCATCTAGTTCAGGTTAAGGATTCAAGCTCCAAAACCCAACTCTTGAGTTAGTTCCAGTAGTCAACGAGTTCCCAGAAGTGTTCCCAGAAGATCTTCTTGGAGTTTCTCCCGAAAGGAAAATTGACTTTGGAATTGATCTCCTTCCAGATACCCAAACTATCTCTATTCCTCTTTACATAATGGCTCCAGCTGAGCTTAAGGAGCTGAAAGAGAAGTTGAAAGACCTTCTAGATAAGGGCTTCATCAAACCTAGTATTTCCCCATGGGGTGCACCAGTTTTGTTCGTGAAGAAGAAAAATGGTTCTCTCAGTATGTCCATTGACTATAGGCAGTTGAAGAAAGTCACAATCAAGAATAAGTTGCCCATCCCTAGGATTGATGACTTATTTGACCAACTTCAGGGTGATAGTCATTTCTCCAAGATAGACCTCAGATTCGATTATCATCAGCTTAGAGTTAGAGATAGGGACATTCCGTAAACATCCTTCAGAACTCGGTATGGTCATTATGAATTTGTAGTTATGTCATTTGGACTAACTAATGGTTCTGCAACTTTCATGGACTTGATGAACAAAGTGTTCAAGCAGTATTTGGACTTGTTCGTTATTGTCTTTATTGATGTATCCTCATTTACTCTAGGAATGAGGAAGAACATGCGAACCATTTGAGGGTTGTCCTGCAAACTCTCAAGGATTGCTAGTTATTCGCTAAGTTTAGTAAATGTGAGTTTTGGTTGCAATCCGTTGCTTTCCTTGGTCACATTGTGTCTAGCGAAGGGATCCGAGTGGATTCTCAGAAAATAAAAGCATTGAAACAATGGACTAGACCTACCTCTCCTACAGATATCAGAAGTTTCTTGGGATTGGCTAGTTATTATAGAAGGTTTGTGGAAGGATTTTCATCCATAGCCTCTCCATTGACTAAGTTGACGCAGAAAAGGTTAAGTTTAAGTGGTCAGATGATTGTGAGAAAAGCTTCGCAGAACAGAAAACTAGGTTGACTACAACTCTTGTTTTGACTCTACCAGAGGGTTCAGACGGTTATGTTATCTATTGTGATGCATCCAGAGTTGGCCTAGGTTGTGTGTTGATGCATCGAAGTAGGGTTATAAGTTATGCTTCTAGACAACTTAAGGTACTTGAGAAGAACTATCTGACTCATGACCTCGAGCTAGCAACAGTGGTGTTTGCACTTAAGATTTGAAGACATTACTTGTATGGTGTCCATGTAGATGTGTTCGCAGACCATAAGAGCCTTTAGTATGTGTTCACCCAGAAAGAGTTGAATCTTCGCCAGAGAAGATGGCTTGAGTTCCTCAAGGATTAAGATATGAATGTGCATTACCATCACGGTAAGGCTAATGTAGTAGCAGATGATCTTAACAGACTATCTATGGGTAGTGTAACATACGTTGAGGAAGAAAGAAAGGAGCTAGCAAAGGATGCTCATAGGCTTGCTCCCTTAGGAGTTCGTCTGATGAGCATATCAGATGGCGGTGTAACAGTTCAGAATGGTTCAGAATTTTCATTGGTTGTGGAGGTTAAGGATATACAAGACGATGATCCGATACTACTTCAACTAAAGGGTGCAGTCCATCAGCAGAGAGTTGAGGTTTTATCCCAAGGGGGAGATGGTTTACTTCGCTATTATGGTCGATTATGTGTTCCTAAGGTGGGTGACTTGAGACACCAGATCCTTCCAGAAGCCCATAACTCCAGGTATTCCATTCATCCAGGTTCCACTGAGATGTACCATGATCTACGAGAAGTCTTTTGATGGAATGGCATGAAGAGGGATATAGTAGATTTTGTGGCTAAGTGCCCCAATTGCTAGCAAGTCAAGGTAGAACATCAGAAACCAGGAGGTATGACTATGGAGATCAACATTCCTACTTGGAAGTGGGAAGTTATCAACATGGACTTCATCACAGGTTTACCTTGTACTTGTAAACATCATGACTCCATTTGGGTGATTGTTGACAGAGTTACTAAGTTGGCACACTCTTTAGCTGTCAAGACTACAAATTCGGCAGAGGACTACACCAAGCTTTACATTAATGAGATAGTCAGGTTGCGTGGGGTTCCTTTGTCTATCATCTCAGATATAGGTGCTCAGTTTACCTCTCATTTCTAGAAGTCATTTCAGAAGGGTCTTGGTACTTAGGTTAATCTTAGCACAACATTTCATCCACAGACGGGCAGAGCGTACTATTCAGACCTTAAAGGACATGTTGAGAGCTTGCGTGATCGATTTCAAGGGTAGTTGGGATGATAACCTTCCTCTTATAGAGTTCGCCTACAATAATAGTTACCATTCCAGCATTCAGATGGCCCCTTATGAGGCATTGTATGGGCGTAGATGTAGATCTCCAGCTGGTTTGTATGAAGTAGGTGAAGCAACCTTGATAGGGCCAGATTCAGTTCATGATGCTATGGAGAAAGTAAAACTCATTAGAGATAGACCTAAGACAGCCAAGAGTCGCCAGAAGTCCTATGCAGATGTAAGGGTAAGGGAATTAGAGTTCCAAGTTAATGATTGAGTTTTCCTGAAAGTGTCGCCCATGAAGGGGGTGATGAGATTTGGCAAGAAAGGAAAGTTCAGTCCTAGATATGTAGGCACTTACAAAATCTATTAAAGGGTTGGTAAAGTGGCTTATGAGTTAGAGTTTCCAACAGAACTAGCAGCGAGTTTTTCACATTTCATTGCTGAAGAAGTGTGTGGGTGATCCAACATCTATTGTACCTTTAGAACGTGTGGATATGAAGGATAGTCTCACTTATGAAGAGGTTCCAGTTGAAATCCTTGATCGTCAGGTTCGAAGGTTGAGAAACAAGGAAGTCGCTTTAGTCAAGGTTTTGTGGAGGAGTCAGTCCGTAGAGGGAGCTACTTGGGAAGCAGAAGCAACCATGAAGGCCAAGTATCCTCACCTCTTTACTTTCGATTCCATTCCAGCTTGAGGTAATAGTTCCTCTTCACTTTTTTAGTCATTCATGCACAGTTTCAGTCCTAGCATCATGTTCCTTCAGTTTGTACTTGCATCTTCAGCGTATTTTCATGTTCTTGGAACTTAGTTCAGTCTGAAATCAGTTTCTAGTGTTTAGTGGTAGAGGTTGCAGCTCTCTCCCTTCATTTCATCTAGTTTAGTCTTCATTCGAGGATGAATGTTCTTAAGGGGGAGATAATGTAACACCCCGTATGCTAGAACTACAAAAATATAGGTTTCAGGAGTTGTAGGTGGCACCGACGGGCACAACCCATGGACCGTAGGGGGACCCACGGCCCCGTTCTGTAGGTCCGTGATTCTTAACCTGCAACCCATCCCCAGAACCCCAGGAAATTATTCTAAGTCCTGACCCACGCCAGGACCTACAGACCGTAGGTCAGACCACAGTCCGTGGTCCAAAGCTGTAGGTCGGACCCGAGATTTCACCTCCTAGTTGCCGACCGATGGTTTACTAGTACGAGCCGTCAGTCGATCGACGGTCTATCAGTTCCATCCGTCGGTGGCCCTAACAATAATTAAGTTGGGGGTCTTTTGGTCTTTTCCTTATGCGTTGGAACCCTAAACTACGTCATTTAAACCCTACACTATGTAGTTTTGATCAGTTTTAGCCTAGTAACTTAACTAGAATCTATCCTAAGCAAATCATCCACCAAAAACATAGAAAAATTAGAACACAGAAGGAGAAAGAGTCGACCAAACCCTAGTCCAAGAACGCAACAAGTTTTCATCAATTTCATCCCCGAAATCGAAAGATTTCTCGTGGAATTCGTCACCAGGTATATGGGATTTCACTAGTGGGTTCCTTTCACCCATTAGGTCCCTAGATTTCAGTCAGATTCTTGATTTCCTTCAGATTGTCTAGACCTAGGGTTTCTAGAATTTCAGTAGACTATTATGAATTAGTTACTTTAATGTTCCTAATCAGATTATCATGATTTTTGCGTTGTTTTGTGTAGATCCTCTCATAAATTCAGAACCCTAGCTATGTAGCTCTTTTAGTTCATGAATTACACATGCTAGGTTAGATATTTCAATTATACATGCCTCAAATTTAAATGTTTCATTATCAACATATTAATGCTGCATTTTCAGTTAGCATGTCAATATTTTGAGCTATCTAGTATTACAACATTTCAGTCATAAAATGTTAATTACTTAATCTATTGGGAGAAACTTAATATCGAGTGGACTAGGGTCAGTCACCCTTAAGTCCCAAAACTATGTGCCTCGTAGGTTAAGTCCCATCTGTTGGACATTACGTTTTAGTGGTCACGCCATAATGCGTCTATACCTCTGGCATGGTATATTGGGTCCTCTCGATGGGGCATATACATCAGACTCCACATTTAGCTCATGTGGTTTTATGTCGGTTATTAGTAGCTCCCTTACCATTCCGTCAAATTCTATTGCATTGACCATGTTATCAGTATAGTTTAGTATTCAGTCTCAGCATGTTATAAACTTGGTCATTGCATTCAGTTTAGCCATGTTCAGTATTTTCAGTATCCTTATCAATTTCAGATTATATCATTGCTTTATTGCTTGTTCAGTTATGTTATTGTTCAACTTTATTCTATCCTGCATGCTCAGTATCTTTCAGGTACTGACGCATACTCTACGCTACTTCTTCTCGTGATGTAGGTTCAGTTCCTCAGTAGTCATATCACGCACAGATCCGTTCCCGATCTTCAGTTCAGGAGCATCAACGGTGAGTCCTCATTCTTCAAGGACAGTTGACATGTTATCTTTCCATTTTAGTCTTTAGTTTTCAATTTTTGCTAGACTTGGCTGGGGCATGTCACAGCACTTCTAGTGAGTTTAGAAGCTTATTTTAGACATAGTTAGTTTCAGCTTTAGTGTTAGAGTTTGACTTTTCATTTGTATTCAAACTCTCAGATTTCTTATATTCAGGTTTAGTATATGGGTATTCCCCATCATTTCAGATTATCATATGATTTAGCTTCCGCACAGTGTTTATTGATTCAGTTTACTTTAGTATGCTTATGATATTCCAGTAGGGTTAACTTGGGTTCATTCGTGATCCTAAGTCCCGTGTCCGCGTCCAGTGGGTGGCCTCGGGGCGTGAAAGTAGAGGTCTTGCTATCAATTGTAAGCACTTAATAGATGACTCTGCAAGACTATTTTGAGTTTGAACATGAGCAACATGATGTTCAATTCTTATCCCAATTGATAAGCAATAATCATCAAAATTTTCAGATGTAAATTCTCCATCATTATCAAGGCGAATAACCTTAATAGGATATTCTGGGAATTGCACCCTTAATCTTATTATTTGTGCCAATAACTTCGCAAATGCCAGGTTGCAAAATGAGAAAAGGCACACATGAGACCATCTTGAAGATACATCTATGAGGACCATGAAATAACAAAAAATCCCACTAGATGGGTGAATAGGTCAACATATATCCCATATATATGTTCTAAAAATTGAGGGGATTCAATGTTAACCTTCATTGGTGATGGCCTAGTAATCAATTTGCCTTGACAACAAGCAGCACATGAAAAATCACCATTTGTAAGAATCTTCAGGTCCTTTAATGGATGTCCATTTGAATTTTCAATGATTCATCTCATCATTATTGATCCAGGATGACCTATTCGGTCATGCATAACACAAACACATTTAAATAAGTAAACTTCTGGTTTACGATCGAATGTGCTTCAATTGTACTAATTTCTACATAATATAGGCCAGAAGATAAGGTTGGTAATTTCTCCAAAACACATTTCTGGCCTGAGACATTCTTGGTTATACCAAGGTATTCAATATTCATTTAATTTAGTGTCTCAATATGATATCTATTTCAACGGATATCTTTGAAACTTAACAAGTTTCTTGGGGATTTAGAAGAGAACAACGCATCTTCTATAACAAGTTTTGTCCCCTTAGGCAGAAATATAGTAGCTCTTCCGGAGCCTTCAATCAATTTTCAATTACTAGAAATTGTAGTAACATTTGCTTTTCTCCTAAGTAAGTATGAAAAGTATTTCTTATCTTTAAATATGACATATGTTGTTTCACTGTTAACTACACAAATATCCGCATGATTGACTACTGATCCACATGAAATTTGGGACATATCCATATTTTCTTCAAACAAGATATAAACAATGTGAAATATTACTATTAAACAGGGCTATTATATTTACAAGGATTAGAAAATTATAAACACACCAACTAGTAAAAAACAAATAGAAAAGGAAATTATCTAGATTATTGCAGGCTCATCACTGATTGTTTTCCTTTAGGGAATATAAAGAAATCAGCTACATCTAGATGCATAGGCTCAATGTTATCTTGAGAGATGAAATTTGCTTCTGCATTATTATCCATCTTATGTATGAGCTCAATATTATCTTCAGAGATAAAGTTTGCTTTTGGATTATTATCACCCTTTTTCAAGGATGCCTGATAGAGCTAAACTAGATGCTTAGATGATTGACATGTACGTGACCAGTGCCCTATTCCTCTACATCTATGACATACACTTTCTGAATTTTTCTTTTGCATTACTTCTTATTTTTTACCCTTCCTTTTATATTGCTGGTCATTTTTTGGTGCAAGACGAACATCATGATTAAAATTTATTTTATGATTACGGCCATGGTCACGACCGGGGCCACAACCACGATCAGAGCCACAACCTCTTTCATGATTTTTCATCAACAAGTCATTATGTTGTTCAACCATTAGAAGATGTGAAAGTAAGTTAGAATTTTTTTAAAACCCATTTCTTGATATTGCTGCCGCAGGAGCATACTCGAGGCAGGAAATGTGGAGTATATTTTCTCAAGCTTAGCATGTTCAGTGACATCTTCTCCGCATATATTTAACTGTGATATAATTCTATACATGGAAGAATTATATTCAATTATACTTTTAAAGTTTAGTAACCTCAAATTGAACCAATCATGACGCACCTGTGGAAGAATGACCAACTTCAGGTGGTCATATCTATCTGTCAAATTATTCCACAGTATAAGGGGGTCTTTAATAGTGAGGTGTTGCATTTTCAACCCCTCGTCAAGATGGTGTCAAAGAAATATCATAGGTTTGGCCTAATCTTGGCTGGATGCCTGGTCATTATCTTTGATGGTGTCTACCAGACCCATCGCATCCAAGTGGATTTCAGCGTCTAGTATCCATGATGAGTATTCTTTACCCGATATATCCAAGGCAACAAATTAAAGTTTAGAAATATTAGACATTTTTAGATAAATAAAATCCTTACCCTTTTTACGTATTAAGAGTAGCTCGAGTTGGTGGAGTCTCGTGCTAATAACGTATTATAAAATAAAAAGTAACTTACTAAACTTTAAAATAAGAAAGAGAGTAGAGAAACTGTATGTATTACTTCACTTTTTGATTATCTTTCATAATGAAGTAAATAGTCCCTTTTATAGCCCATATGAATGTGGCAAACAATGGCATACACAAGCCATCCATTTTTCTTGCACAAGTTTGTGCACTAATACCACATACTTAATCGGCAACTCCATACACTATCCGTACGTTTGACATCCACAATTTCCACAACAAAATGAATTTGGTAGGCTCCATACCCATTATAGATAAACTAAAAGGAAGTTGAGGCAGTAAATATTGAAAAAAAAATTGCTTCAAGAGTTGAAAAAATGATAGATTTCGTGGTTGGCAAATTGGTAAGATTTGCAACCTTTTGAATTTTGCTACATTTGCCTATTTCATCAGTGACATAGACATGATTTTCTCTTCCTATAAATAGACCATTCTTGCTCATTTTTAGAACACACCAAGATAGAGAGAAAGAATATTTGAGAGAAAAGTGAGGTATTCTATAAACTATATAAGAAAAATAGAGTGTGAGCGGTGTTTTAGTAAGGTGATTAATCAAAAGAGTTATTCCTTTTGAGTATGTCGTAGTCACTTTGAATATTATATTCATGACTACACAGTGTAAAAATTTCTTGCTATAGTGATATCTGTTGCTCCTCTTTGCTCGTGATTTTTCCCTTATTTAAAAGGGTTTCCACGTAAAATTCTTGGTTTAATTGTTTTCCCATTTTATTTTCATTATTTTTGACCATATATTTTTTGTGTTAGTCTGTATTTTTCCAACAAACTGGCATCAGAGCCAAAGTTTTATCTAAGTATGCTCTGTGGTTGCAGCGCAACCCGAATTTCCACATCAGAAAAGATTTGCTTTGGTTTGTAATAACTATATGTTTTGGGGAAATCGATGGAAGCCAACAAAAGTGGAATGGTTACTTTGAATGGTGTTAATTATGCCATTTGGAATGGAAAAATGAAAGATCTATTTTATGTCGATGTAAAGCCTGAAAATAAAACAGACGAAGATTGGAATCTGTTGCTCAGGTTTGTGGATATTTTATGCAATGTGTTGGCGATAAACCATATTTCTGGAGAAATACATACTTGAATCCTATGGGAGCATATTGAAAGTTTGTATGCTTGGAAGAGTGGAAATAATAAGATGTTCTTGCTAAAGCAGATGCTAAGTTTAAAATATCATGATGGTTCTCCAATGACAGATCACCTGAATAATTTCATGGGATCATAAACCAATTATTTGCTTTGGGCATCAAGTTTGATGAAGAAATTCAAGGCTTGCTTTTACTTGGTTCCCTACTAGACTCTTGGGAAACATTTATAAATTATTTATCAAATTCTACTCTGGATGGTGTGTTATCTATGGATTTCACCAAGAGTAGTGTCTTGAACGAAGAGATGAGAAGAAAATCTCTAGGTTCTTCTTCGTCGGATGTCCTAGTGACTGTCCCTAGGGGGAGAAACAAAACTTGTGGTTCTCAAAACAAAGAATAAAACAGGACCAAATCTAGAGGCATACTTAAGGATATTGAGTGCTATCATTGTGGCATGAAAGGCCACACAAAGAAGTTTTGCCGGAAGTTGAAGATGGATAACAAAGACAAACATGAAACTAAAGAAATATATATGGTCAAAAATAATGAAAATAAAATGGGAAAACAATGACACAAAGAGTTTTACATGGAAACTTTTTTAAATAAGGAAAAACCATGGGCCAAGATGAGCAACTGATATCACTACATCATGGAATTTTTAAATTGTGTAGTCACAAATATAATATTCAAAGTGACTACAACACACTCAAAAGGGATAACACTCATTTGATTTACCACCTTACTAAAATATCGCTAACACTCTATTTTTTTTCATAGACTATTTTTCTCATATAGTTTATGAAATGCCTCGATTTGCTCTCAACTATATTTTCTCTCTATCTTGGTGTGTTTTACAAATGAGCAAGAAGTCTCTATTTATAGGAAGATAAAACCATGCCTATGTCCCTAATGATGTAACACCTTGTATCTGAAAAGGAGTAGTGAAGTATTTTAGGGAAATTGCAGGTGCCATCCACGACCAGCCAACCATGGCTCGTGGATAGACCCACGGACCGTATGTAGGGGTCTGTGGATTGGCGACCTTGGGTCGATTTAGGACCTCCAAACCACGGCCTGACCAACAGTCCGTCGGTCAGACCATGGACCGTGGTAAAAAATCCATAGGTTGAGGCCCAAAAATAAAGTCCCAGACGAGGAACCACAGTCGACCAGGATGGATCGTGAGTCGATCGACGGTCTGTCGGTCGTGGTCTCATGGTTGGTGACTGGGCGGTTATTTTAGGGACTTAAGGGTATTTTCCGATTTTAATTAGAACTAAGTGGTGTCATTTTTCCTAAGCCTAGGACACCTATATAAGCATTTTTAACCCTCAAAACCCCTCATTCAACTCATTCTCTCAAATACCAAAAGAAAATCCTCTCAAATATTCTCTCTCTAGAAGTTGGAAGAAGAAGGAAGAAGAGGAATCTAGGTTAAGACGAAAGCTCCAACTTACAAGCTTTTGAGGGAATTGTAAACAAGGTATGATAGATTTTCATCCATGGATGTCTTCCATCCATGGAGCCCCCTAGAATTCCCCCAATTTGATGAAGAATTCCCTAATTCTAGCTAGGGTTTCTTCAATTGTTGTGGGTTATGTTGATTATGGATCCAATCGAGTGGATTGTGATTTTTTATGATAGAATTAGTATAATTACATGTCTTTAGAATGAAATCACATGAATCTGTGCCTATCCTATGATTCTAACCTAGAATTGAGATAATTGGGTAGATGCCATGAACAGAAACTTTGTGGGTTTAGATGTATCCTTATAGGATTGATGAATTATGAATATAATTGCTTGAGAATGATTCTTAAATGATGATCATAAAATCTAGGGCTTGAGAGTAAAGCTTATGATAGGAATTATTGGTGATAGATGCCATTGTTGTGGAAGGGATACTTCCTACATGAATTGCTAATTATAAATGTATGAATGTGAAAGGCTTTCTCACATGAATGATTCTAGGTTGAAAGGATTGCTCACCTAAAATGAATCTAAACTAGAAGACTATGTAATTGATAAGGCTAGAGGCGATTACCCTTGAACTCCATATGAAAGGATATGAGGTGATTCCCCTATTCCTTAGAATTGAACAAGAGGTGAGTCCCCATGTTCTTATGATGTTGAATGGACATGGATGCAAATATTCATGATCCCTATGAAATAATGTGTAGGCGAGTACCCGCATTATATGATGAATGATGTGGAGGCGAATACCCGCATCATGTGAGGTTGTGAAGGTGAGTACTTGATGAGTCCATGATTTGGACTCATTTAGGGATTTATTGTAATGGATTTAGTGTCCTCAAATGCATATTTTGTGCCAATAATTGATGTAAATCCTTGAATTTCAGGTATTTGGATTGAGGAACAAAGCATGGACACTATTGGGCAAAAAGGAACAAGGCAACTGAAAGAACGAAGAAAAGAAGGCCTGAAGATCGCCTAACCCAGTGGGTGAGTCGCCGAACGGCCATGGTCTTGCCCAATGCTCCAGTGAGCCAAGCCCTGAAGGAGAAAATCAAGTCGGCGATAAAAAGGAGCAGTCGGTGAGTCACTGAACGGTTCCGCGATGCAGTGCTATATCGCCCAAAGTTACAGAGCTTGAAGTTGCTCAAGGCCAAAGCATAAAGGCGATGGAACTAACCAAAGGGCGGATCGCTGAGTGGATCGGTGATCCCAATTTATTGCGCCGAATGGTCCTTTGCAGCACATTTTTGGGCGACTATAAACAGTTTTGGGTGACTATAAATACATTTTTAAATTCTTAGTTTAGTATCCAGTTCATTTTTATCATTGAGACTATTAATTAAGTTTTCAAGTTAGAGAGCTTAGAACTGAGTTTTAGAGACATTTTCTCCTTAGTTTTGAAGATTTCCATTTCTAAGAAATTGGAAGTGGGTGTTGAATATTCTTCATCTCAGACCTTTGTAAAAACTATATCAATCCTACCCAGTTGATGGAAACACAACTTGGTAACGATTTTTACCTTTTTATGATGTCTAGATAAAACCCTAATTTTTGGGGTGTGATTATGTGATTATGGGTTGATTTTCTGCTGGGTATTGTTAATTGATAGTGTAAATATTGTTTAAAAGTGATTTCTTTCAGTAATTGTGGTTGAACTTAATGGGTTGTAGTTGCAAATACAAACCTAATTTTGTGTTTTTGGCTTGCTCGAGAGAGAGGTTTTAAAACTAAAATTGCTGAATCGATAGTCTGTGGGTATGGGGTTGTCATGGGTTCAACTCGAGAGAGTGAACCCTAAACCCTTTTCCACACATTCAGCTTGAGAGAGTGAATGGACTAAAGCGAAGGTTGTTCTTAATTGCTGCTTATTGGTGTTCAAGAGAAACCAATTTGATTTGGGATAAATTGTTCGAGAGAAAGTTTACCCCATTAAAGTCTAGCTTATTCACTGATTTACAACTATTCACTATTAATTGCAATTACCCGGTTGTCTACTTTAGCCCATAATCCAATCACATCCCAAGAACCCGTCTCTATACTTGCTATTCTCGTGTTATTTGCTGTTGTAGCTGATAGTTGAAAACAAATCCCCCTGATATTTGACAGTTGTGTCACCCCAAACTTGAATCATGCTTTTATTCGTAAATATTTTTAGCTATGATTGACTTGAGCATATTCTTACTTGCCTATTGATTCTCAATTTCAAACCACTCCCTTGGGACTCGACCCCAACTCACTTAGTTGGATTATATTACTACTTGACGATCGTTGACACTTAGTATTGGATGAAGTGTCTTTGATAGCGTTATTCAATCAAAATAGTGCCGCTGTTGGGGAGTGATTTTACTTGAGAATTTTTAGTTAAGTTGAATTTTATTCTTGTTAGTTATAGTTGAACTTACTTAATTTTAGTTATTTTTTGCTTGTTTGTGTGTTAAAACAGGAAGTATGAGTGTGAATGGTGACAATGGTTACCAAATGGACCACCCCCTTTTGAGATTGTTGAATCTTAGGGATAACCTCCTAACGTTCAAGCAATTGGGGGGGGGGGGGTGAGACTATCCATGAGATGTGGCCAAGATTTAAGGCATTACTGCAGCAGTGCCGAACTCATGGAATGCTAGATAAATTGCTACTGAAATGCTTCTATAGAGGTCTTTGTCCCGAAAATAGAAGCGTTGCTAATAAACTTTTTGCAGGTTGTTTGTACAACAACCTTATGAAGTAGTAGCCCAACTCCTTGATGGCATGATTAAAACCAACAAGGAAACAGAGAAAGACCAAGAATGGGCCGCATTGTTGACTCAGTTGGATGTCTTGTCCAAGAAAGTCATGGAGTTGGAGGCAAGTCCAAAAATAAGGACAAGTACCTTCCCTATCACGAGTGTCAAAAGATGAAGCAGCAAGAGCGTGAATAAAATGAAGATGTTCTTTCACTTATTCTACATAAAATCGAAGAACATGATAGAGTGTTGAATGAGATAAAAGAGAATGTCTTAATGCTTAATCAAATGATAACCTCCCATTCCATGATTATTCAGCTACAAGACTCCCAGATAAACAAAGTGTTGTCGTGTTTTTACTTACATCCTAAGGAGGGTTTGCCTAGTGACTTTATGGACAACCCCAAGAATGAGGTTTGAGTGTGGACTTGTGTCATGCCACGATGTTAACTAATACGCTTCTTGAGAGTCAACCCAAGTGTTTATTTTCTTTCGTTTTGAGTTGTAATAATGGTGTGTTGATTGTGTAGGTCGAAGTGTGGAAAGTGTTTGAAAATAATAGATTGACGAGCTAAAGGTTCTGTCGGCAAATCGCTGAGGAGGTCGGCGACCCCGACCTAGACCGATGTTAGACTCAAGACAATTTCAAATTGGAGTCTGTAAAACTCGGCGAGCCCAGGAAAATATTGGCGAATCACCAATCGGGTCGGCAATCGCGATCTAATCCACCGTTTGGACCCCCACATTAACTGGAGGTCCTGTAAAAATCAGCAAGGTAAGTGATCACTCGGTGTGTCGTCGAGTGGGTCGACGAGAATGACTAATGTCGCTGAATGGGTGAGAACTAGATGGTTTTTAAAAGGCCAAAGGTGTAAACTTCCAACTCTTTCACTTTCCCTCACTTTTGAACTTCATAAACTCACAATATTTTCGCATTTTTAGAGTATTTTAGTCGTTGATTTGTGCTCAGATTGGGATTACTTTGCTGCCTAGCATTTCAGTCTTTATTAATCAGCATCAAAGGTTGGTTTTCCGAACCCTGAGTTTATTTTTATCAAATTTGTACTCATTTTCAATGATCTTGTCTTGTTAAAGTATGTTGGTCCTCTCTGATAGGATTAGAATGTTTGATAGCCTGTTTTAATTCGATAATCTTGCCCGTAATGGTTCTATTGTTGAAATTCCCGTACTTAGTGCCTTAAAATTGATTAAATCTTGTGGGGTGGTGCGTGCATGTTGTTGAGTCTAGGCGGGTGAAGTCTAAGTAACCCGTGTTTATGCCGAATGATTTAATTTTCCCAATGATAGAGCGGGTGACATCATTCTTAAGGTTAAAAGTCGTTAAATGACCAAATTTGGCAAAACCGAGAGAAATATGAGTATCCCGGGGTAATGGGTGTATTGGATCTTGCTTTAATTTGATGGGTGCATGCTTTGATTTTGTTTTTAGGAGTTGCGGGGTTGAATTCGAGAAGTTGGGTTTAAAGTAGGCACGTTGGGTCATTTGGCGAGCTGGGTCGAGCTCGCTGAATCTCTCGACGGTTCGCCGAAGTTCCCCATCTCGCCTTTAAATTCATGCTATACTTGTTGTTTGACTTTGTAACTTTCGGCGAGAAGCTTTAGGTCACCGTAGGCACTCGGTGACTCGCCGAAAGTCTTCTTGATCCCCTTTTGTCTGCACCCCTGAGCTTTAAATTGCACTATAACTTTCGGCGGGCTAATTCGTACTCGCCAAAAGATGTCGGTGATTCATCGAAAAGCCTTCCCATCGCCAACTTGTCAAATTTTTCTGAGAATTTTGAGCCAATCCTTTCGGCGAAGCCGATCTAGCTCTTCAAAGTGATTCGGCGACTCGATGACCTGTTCGGTGAGTCTATCTGCAATTATTTTTCTGTACCTTTGATTGAAATGTTTCAAACTTTTTCTCGATGTTTTACAGACATGGCTAGACTAAAGGTTGTAGGTAGAAACATGCCACCCCGAAAGAAGGCTAAGGGGATAACACTGAAAGAGGATGTAGCTGCATCCAGGGCCAAAGCCACCAAACTTCCCACATCTTGTGGGAAGGGAAAAGGTAAAGGAAAAGCACCAGTGTCATCGTAGGCCAGTTCCGATAGCTACGGGATCTATGACACTTACCTCACCACTTCTGAGAGTGAAGGTGAGCATCAGGAACCTCAGATTGTATCTTCTGATGATGATTAGCTGGTAGAAGCACAAATGGCAGAGCTGCGGTAAAATGAATGATTCGTGTAGGATCAAGACTCCTCAACCAACCACTATTTCTCCTCCAGTTCCAGCACATGCAGTGGTCCTAGCACCACCAGTACATGGTCCTCCATCCAAGTCTATGAATAGATTAAAGACTGAGGGGCCTAGGACAATCATAGAGGAGAAGAGGCTGTCAATTGATGGGGTAATCGATAGGTACCCATAGATTATGAGCTGTCTGAAGGCTCACAAATCCCAGATCTTCACTAAGCCCCGTGACCCTTACATTCCTAATTGGGTCCGGGAGTTCTATACTTCTTATGGAGCCTTGATACCTCAGCAAAAGAAGCAAGCAACTACATTTAAATCGGTTGGTTATGTAGTAGTTCGGGGAAAGAAAGTCAAATGTGATAATGAGGCTATCAATGTTTTCTTGGACTACCCTGATGATATTGATGACGATTGCCAACACATGATCCAGACTAATACATTAGAAAATATGATGAAGTGGTTAGCTCCTCTCATATCAGACGGTGTCCCCAAATGGCTTGAAGTTGGAGCACCTATTGAGAAGAAGGATCTAGACATAGCTGCAAGGTTTTGGTTTGGCTTCATCAACAGTACTATTATGCCATCCCAGAACGAGTCAATTCTCTAGCATTCCAAGGCTGCCTATCTGGGTTGCATCATTGATGAGACGAGGCTCAATCTGTGGATGATTATAGCACAGGAGATGGTCATGAGGGCCAAGAAGCACCAGACCTCACTTCCCTTTTCGATATTGATCACCGAGCTGTGTAGAAGGGCTCGAGTTCCTAGAGATGCAAAAATGGATGTGGAAGTGATTCCCACTTCCTCTATTGATATCCGGAGGAGTGAGGCAAAATATTTAAAGGATCAAGTTGAGACAAAGAAGGCAACCCCGGTGGACTCTTCCCCCGGATGTGGACACAGACTCACTACATGCAGAGGCATCTTTGCCTACTCCGGCCCCTGGGGCTTCATGTACTTCTAGTGCTATACCTTCTGACATCCCTAGTTCTTCTGCTACTGCACTGCCTCCTAGACCTGCTGTTGCTACTGTTTCTCGGACTCCTCTCAGTCAAGTTGTGTTACTCCGGATGGGGCAACTTGCCCATTCTACCGATCGTTGGGCTTCCAGACTCGAGACCTCCATTTCGAGCATGATTCAAACTGCCCTAGCTGATTCCATGACACCATTGAGCGCTGCCATTAATGCCCTTGCGACAAGAACATCGGTGGTCGAGCGTGGCCAAGGGGCCATCAAGGAGGTGACGACGCTGAAAACCGCTATTGCTGTGTTGAGGAGTGATGTGGATCAGCTGAAATTCACTGACATATCCATGATTTTTGGGGTAGTGGAGATCCCAGATGTGACAGATATGCCTCCGGCTACCACCGGAGATGAGGTTAGAGTTTAAGACACTGCTGATCCCGAGTCTGAGGTAGAGACTGATGAGGAGATGATTGAGGTGGCTGAGGAAGCTTTGTATGAGGGCCTTACTGAGACTGAGGAGGCCATGGTAGATGCAACTGTGCAAGCTTCTTTGGTGGATACACCCTTGGCTGATCCTAGTGCAACTACTATTCCTACTGAGGTGACACCGAGCTGTGATGCCCAAGTCCAGACCGATGCACCGGGTATTGATGCCCAGACATATGGAGTTATTGAGTAGATAGGATCCCTTCTTTACCTCCCTCTCTATCTTACTTTATTTTGACTTTTGGATTATTTTTATTACATTTGAGGACAAATGATTTTATTTGTGGTGGGGTGAGGCCCACCTTTTGTGACTCTCTTATTTTGTGTATATATTTGGGTTTTGACCTATAATTGTATGTTACACTATTTTTGTGGATGATTGAGCTTGTGGCTCCTTGTTTTTAATTGCAAATGATTTTTAGACCCTTCTGAAAAAATAATAATTGTGCCACCCCTTGTTTGTGTTTAAATGTGGCTGTTCTCTTGCAAATTTGAGTATCGGTCTTGATCAATACCGATTACTTGAATAGCGCTCATAATCGAACAAAAGTGAATGTGCGGCTATGATGAGGCCAAATGAAGTTGCATAGACAATATGTGAACTTTTTGCATCTCGTTGTGACTAGCCAAGTATCAAATTGAGTCTCTTGTGATGAACATTGCACACTGGCAAAAGTGTGGAGTCTTGTTTGACATTGGTGTCTATGCCTTGTCTGATGAGCTTACCGTTAACCATGTGTGATGACACATAGAATTTTCCCTGTTGGCCTAGTTGACTAAGTGATGCAATCTCTTGATATGATCTTATACAACTTTAAAGAGTGTGAAACAATTTGACATTATACCTCTTTTGTGGCCTACCTTGTGAGTGTGTGAACCCCGTTTGAACACCCTTTGAGCCTTAGGCTTTTCTTGGAAGAAACTTGATAAAAATGTGACCTTTCTTGACCCATTACCCATAATCCTCATGATTTGTGGTTTGTGTGAATAACCAACTTAGGCCAAAAGCCTAAGTTAGAGGTGTGGCGAAAAGAAAAGATAAATCAAGAAATGCAAGAAAGTCCCCTTTGACCCATGGGTTTTAGAAAAATGGAACCCCTCCATATAAAAAAAATAAAAAAAGAAGAAAAGAATGAAAAAGAAAAAGAATGAAAAAGTTGTGGAATAAAGTTGTGAAAGTACAAAGAAAATGGGGTGTCCAAGAAATCCATGGAAGATGAATAATGGGGTGACTTTTGAGCATGATTGAGAATGATGAAGAAAAGGAAAGAAAGTGTTATTCAAACCGCTTTTCATGAGGATAGAAGTCACTAAGCCTAAATAACCATACATTTACACTCAGCCCCACTACAAGCCTTTAAAAGACCTTTTTGATCTTGAGTGAGCTGAAGAAAGTGTTGATTAGAAAATACAGGCAAACCTATGGGTGAAATCATGCATTGTATTCATCTTTGTGAGTGTGAGCGTTGCATTTCATTTCGGAGATTTAAATTGTGAACCATTGTGTGTGAATATGGAATCATTCTTTCTGTGAGGGCATTTGAGTACCATTGTTGAGCTAGAACTTGCATTTGAAGCGAGTATTGTGAACTTGAGAATTTTTGATAATGGTGAGTCACAACTTGAATCTTTGAGTGTGATGAGTCCACGATTTGGATTCATTTAGGGATTAATTTTAATAGATTTAGTGTCCTCGAATGCATATTTTATTTCAATAACTAATGAAAATCCTTGAGTTTCAGGTATTTGGAGTTAGAGACAAAGCATGGACACTATTGGACGGAAAGGAACGAGGCAGCTGAAAAGATCGAACAAAAGACGGCATGAGGATCGCCTAAACCATTAGGCGAGTCGCCGAATGGCCATGGCCTCGCCTAATGTTCCAGTGTGTCAAGCTCTGAAGGAGAAAATCGAGTCGGCGAGATAAATGAGCAGTCGACGAGTCACCAAATGATTCCACGATGCAATACCCCATCTCCCAACATTACAGAACTCGAATTTGCTGAAGGCCAATGAAGAAAGGCGATAAACCAGACCAAAAGGCGGATCACCGAGTGGATTGGCAATCCCGACTAACTGCGCTGAGTGGTCCTTCGCAACACACTTTTTGACAATTATAAATACTTGTTTGAATTTTTAGTTTAGTATCAGTTTTTGTAGTGAATCATATTATTATTCAGTTTTTAGAACTTAGAGTTTTGGAGACTTTGTTCCTTAGCTTTGAAGATTTCCATTTCTAAGAAATTTGAAGTGGGTATTGAAGATTCTTCATCTTAGACTTGTGTACAGATAATATCTATCGTACCCAATTGATGGAAAAACTTTTCGGTATCAATTTCTATCTCTTTACTATGTCTAGCTAAAACCCCAAATCTTGGGGTGTGATTATGTGAATATGGGTTGAATTTACTGCCGGGTATTGCTAATAGATAGTTAATTTGCTGTATAAAGGTGATTTTGTTCAGTAGTTGTGTTTGAATTTAATGGGGTTGTAGTTGCAAATATAATTTTATCTTCGTGTTTTTGACTTGCTCGAGAGAGAGATTTTAAAACCAAAACTACTGAATCGATAGTTTGTGGTTATTGGGTTGTTGTGGGTTCAGCTCGAGAGAGTGAATCCTAAACCCTCTCCCACACATTTAGCTCGATAGAATGAATGGATTAAGGCGAAGGCTGTGCTTCATTGCCGCTTATTGGTGTTCGAGAGAAACTAATTTGATTCGGGGTAAATTGTTTGAGAGAAAATTTACCCCCACTAATGTCTAGCTTAGTTACCAATTTACAGTGATTTACTATCAGTAGCATTTATCCGGTTGTTTATTTTAGCCCATATTCCTATCACATCCCAAGAATCCCATCTCCATATTCATATTTTCATTTTTAGTTATCATTTTAGTTGATAATTGATTACAAAATTCCCTTGATATTTGACACTTGTGTCACCCCTAAACTTGAGTTATGCTTTTATTCGTAAATATTTTTAGCTATGATTGACTTGAACACCTTTATGCTTTTCTATTGATTCTCTATTACGAACCACTCCCTTGGAACTTGACCCCAACTCACTAGTTGGGTTATATTATTATTGAATGACCGTGGACGCTTAGTATTGGATGAAGCGCCCGGATATGTCAAATCAAAATGGCGCCGCTGCTAGGGAGTGGTGTTACTTGATATTTTTTAGTTAAGTTGAATTTTGCTCTTGTTAGTTGTAGTTCTACTTATTTAATTTTTAGTTTTAGTTTTTGCGTCGCTGTTTTGAGTAGGAAATTGGAACATGTCTAGTAGCAATGGTGACCAAATGGACCTGCCTCTTTTGAGGATGATGTTTCTTAGGGATAACATCCTAAGTTCTAGACAATTGGAGGGCGAGTCCATCCATGAGTTGTGGCTGAGATTTAAGACATTCTTCCTGCAATGCCCAACTCATGGAATCTCAGAAAGCGTGCTATTGGATTGCTTCTTCAAAAGTCTTGGCTCGGAATAGCAATAGCAACCCAACTTCTTGATCACATGTCCATGACTAACAAAGTGATTGAAAAAGACCATATTTTGGCCACACTGTTGACTCAGCTTGATCTAGTGGCCAAGAAGATCATGGAATTGGAAACAACAGATAAAAGGAAAGACCGGTACATTCCCCTTCATGAGAGCGTATAAAGCCCAATGCGAACGAGGTGGACAAATAGAGGAGATACTCTTACTCATTCTCCACAAAGTCGAAAGTCACGACAAGAGATTGAATGAGATAAAAGAGAATGTCTTACTGCTGAATGAAATAACTGCTTCCTAATTCATATCTTTTCAGCGACTGGAGACCCAAATGGGTCATGTATTGTCTCGTCTCTACCCCACAAATCAAAATTAAATGGGGAAGTCGTGCCACGACGTTAAATAAGGTGCTTCTTGGGAGGCAACCCAAGGTTTTATTGTTTTAAATTGTTATTTTATAATAATGGTGTGTTGTTTGTGTAGGACAAAGTGGGAAAGTTGTTTAAAAGTACATGTTGGCAAGTAGAAAGGCCAGTTGGCGCCTCGCTGAAAAGGTCGGCGACCCCGACCCAAATTGCCGTTTGGACCCCTCGTTTAACTGTAGGTCCTATAAAACTCAGCGAGATAAGTATCCACTCGGTGAGTCGCCGAGTGGATCGGCGACCATGACTAACGTCACCAACTGGGCGAGAACTGGACAGTTCATTAAAAGGCCAAAGGTTTAAACTTTCAAACTCTTCACTTTCCCTCACTTTTCATCTTCCAAACTCACACCTATTTAGTATCTTCTATACTTTCACATTTTCAAGAGTATTTTAGTCATCAGAGTTGTGTTCTAAGTGGATTACATTGCAGTTTAGCTTTTCAATCTTTATTAATTGGCATAAAAGGTTGGTTTTCCGAACCCTACATTTACTTTTAGTAATTTGTACTCTTATGCAAGAAATATTATGTTATTGATGTGTGCTGGGACTCTATAATAGGATTAGTATGTTTGAATGCCTGATTTGAATTATTAATCTCACCCGTAATGCTTATAGTGTCGATTTCCCGTGTTCTTGTGCTTTGAAATTGGTTAAATTTTGTGTGGTTGTGCTTGCATGTTGTTTAGTTTGGTGGGGTGAAGTCTGAATAGCCCGTATTTGTGCCGAAAGACGTAATTTACCTAATGATAAAACGGGTGACATCATTCTTAAGGGCAAAAGCCATCAATTGGCCAAATTTGGCAAAAATTGGGAGAAGTCTGAATATCCCAGGGCAATGGGTGTTATGGGTCTTGTTTGAATTTGAGTTGTGCATGGTTTGATTTTGTTTTCGGGGGTTGCGGGGTTGTATTCGAGAAGTTGGGTTAAAAATAGGGACGTTGGGTCGTTTGGCGAGCTGGGTCAAGCTCGCCGAACCACTCGACGGTTCACCTAATATCCCCATCTCACCTTTAATTTCATGTGTAATGTGTTGTTGGGCTCTGTAACATCCGGCGAGAAGCTTGAGGTCGTCGATGGCACTCGGTGACTCGCCGAAAGTCTTCTTGATCGCCTTTTGTCTGCACCCTTGAACCCTTTTTGCACTATAACTTTTGGCGGGATGAACCTCACTTGCCGAATGCTGTCGGTGATTCGCCGAAAGACCCTTCCCTTCGCCGACTTGCCTAGACTTTTGAGCCAATCCTTTCGGCGAGCCCGATCCAGCTCGCCAAAGCGATTCGATGACTCGCCGATTGGTTCGGCGAGTCTTTCTGCAACTGTGTTTCTATGAATTAGATTAAGTTATTTTTAACTTTTTCTTGATGTTTTGTAGGTATGGTACGAACAAATATAGACATGCCACCCAGGAAAAGAGCACAAGGTAGCACACTCAACGAAGGGGGATCAAATCCTTTAAAAAGAGGAAGGCAAGAACCTCCACCAGGTGAGAAACGAAAGGGCAAGAGACCCATGTCTAACAGGGCTATTACTGGCTCCCGGGCTGCTCTATCTGAGCCTAATGATGACCAGCCTTTACAGTCCCGACGGTTTGAGCTTCGGACTAAATCTCAACCTGACTCAGCCAGGGTCCCTCCAGCTGCCACACCCACTGACTCAGTACCAGCTCCAGCACCTCCTGTGGCTCCTGTGCCACAGTAGTCCATCCTTCCAGGCTTTTGAATAGGTTGAAAGGTGATGGTTTGCGAACCATCCTCCAGGAGAAGTTGCTCTCGACAGAAGGTCTGGAGGGCAAGTACTCAAATGTGAGGGACACCCTCCATTTCCACAGATTTGAGTAGTTTACCAGGCTCTGAGGCCCCTATATTCCTTCATGGGTCTGGGAGTTCTAAACAACTTATGGTGACCTAGTCCCAAAAAGCAAGAAGAAGGCCTGTGAGTTCAGACCAGTCAAGTCAGTTGTGGTCCGAGGTAAGGAAGTTGAATGCATCAGTGAGTACATCAACACCGTACTTGATAAGGGATATGAATTTGACTACCCCAACCTGACTACTGCCATATCTTCATTGGATGAGCTTAAGGGCTGACTACTGCCATATCTTCATTGGATGAGCTTAAGGGCTGGCTGACACCACTCATTTTAGATACCACCACGAGGTGGATAGAGGCAGGACCCCCGATTGAGAAGAGGGACTTGAGTGTAGCTGCACGTTATTAGTTTAGATTCATTAGCAACTCTATTATGCCTTCCCAGAATGAGTCCGTTCTCTGTCATCCTAAGTTAGCCTTCCTTGGGCCAATTATTTCTCGAAAGAGCATCGAATTGGGACTCATCATAAAGCAGGAGATGGCCATGAGGGACAAGCAGAGACAAACCTCCTTGCCATTCCCAGTCCTGGTCACGGAGCTATGCCGGCGTGCTAGAGTACCCTGGGACGCTGCTAGAGATTGTGATGTTACCCCGTCCTCCTCCACTGACATACGACATATTGAGGCTGAGTATATTTGTAACACCCCGTAATTTAGTAAGTTGAACTAGTGAGTTTTAGAGCCTTTGGTAAGAGTTTTGGATTGTCGTATGACGGTTAAAACTTGTAAAAATGGTTCCCAAACTTAGAATAGGGGTTTAGGGGTTAAACGTCCGGGTACGACTCCCCAAAGACCACCCAAGGGGTCCATAAGGAGGACCCAAAATCAGTCCCCAAAACAGTCCAATTTTGGTGACCTACGGATGGCCAACTACGACTAGTAGACCAGACCACTCCCCGTAGGTCATGGGCGTAGGTCAGGCCTGCACCAGGCCTACAAAGCTAAGCCTTAGTTGTAAACCACGGAGGTGGTTGACGTCCAATAGCTCCCAATGAAGATGGGAGTTTTTCAATATGAATTTTGTGGGATTCTACACCTAAGGTATGGGAGTTTTCATCCTTGTCTAAGTTCCATTCAAGGAGCCCTCTCAAAATATGTTTTCAAGTCTCCAATTTTCCCCAAAAACCTAGGGTTCAATCTATGTCATGGGTCTTCTTTCAAAACGATTTCAATTATTTTATTATGATTTATTATGGTTTTTTATGATGAATTAACATTTGATTGATGAAGTTTTGATGAAAATTCCCCTTGGACCCATGATTTCCCCCCTTTACTAAATTGACTTCATGATGAGGGAATTGTTGAATATTGACCCTATTATGTGATTAATGGTTGATCTTAGTGTAATTACATGATTTTAGTATAATCAAACATGTATCCTTGACCAACCTAAGATCCTATGATGAAATTGATATAGTCTAGGGTTATGTCTTGGAAGAGGCTAATTGAGGGTTTAGATGTGACCTTCTAAGAATGATGAACTTCTTAATGAATTGCCTTAGATTAGATCACCTAGACATGAATTGCTTATAAGCAAAGCTTGTAGACATGAACTAACTTGATTAGGGCTTATATGATGGATCATGCTTGTGTAGTGTTGAGATTGAGTTTATATGTTTCTTATATGACTATAATATGATCATACGAGGTTATGCATGAAAGAAATGGATTACTTGAGTCATAGTTGTATCTATGTTTTATGTGTTGTATGCTAGATGTGTTGACTCAATATGATCCTTGAATGCAATATATGTGAATTATGTATGATGGTGGTATTATGTTCATGCTTATGAACACTTGAGAACGAAGTGTCTATGATGATAATGTATCTATGGTGTTGGTAGAAGGGTTAGTTCTCATATGCACCTTTTACATACCCTTATGCATAAAATGTACATGATCATGTTAATCCACTTGAAAGGTGGAAGTGTTTACTTATTGTGTATATCGTGGTATTGATGCAAGATCCTTCCTTCATATACCCCCATATATGACTATGTATGATATGATATGACTATGTACGATATGATATGACTATGTACGATATGATATGACTATGTATGATATGTTATGACTATGATAGTATTGTTGTGTTGTTTAAAAAGCCATTCTCATGAACACACTATGAATACAATGTGAAAGGTTTACTCACATGTTGATGATTCCAAGGTGAAAGGACATTCTCACTTAAGGAAAAAGTCCAGCTTCCCATTGTATGTTATCTCATGAGATGGAAACCTTTTACGTTAGAATGTCCGAGTTTCTAGTAGCAATCTCCTTACCCTATAACTATGTCCCCATATAGGTATATAGCTAGTGGATCCACCTATAAGCTATTATGTACGTTCTACCTTAGGCAAGTTGGACACCTCTTTTCGGTGTGGAGTAGATCACCGGATTCCATGTAGCTCACATTGTCTATGTCAGTTAAGGCTAAATTCCCTAAATGATAAGAATATGAAGTGTGATAAGAACATGGGCATGTTCTATGGTTCCTCAAGAGGTTCTACTTAGTATGAATGGGGGTATGGGACTTCATTCGTGCATTGCACAAGTAGGCTTTGAGAGAGGGTATGATATGCCTCTTTTATGATATGATGAATATGAGTTGAATGTATGCTTTATATGAATTATGAATATGAATATGAACTATGCTTATGACTCCTTAATGAGCTTTACTTAGTGTGAGTGGGAGTATGGGACTTCACTTATACATTGGACAAGTAGACTTATAAAAGGGGTTATGGTGATGTGCTCTTATGTTATGATGACTTATTAATTATGTATGAAAGGTAAGTATGGATTTTAAGGTGGAATTCACTAGTTACGAGGTATGAACATGAATGTCTTCTTACTTATGTATGTTAGCTTTGAATAAGGCAAAGTAAGATATGTATGTTATTGGTGACCTAAGAGTGGTACTTAGTGTAGATAGGATTATGGGATCCTATCTATGCATTGGACAAGTATCGCTTAGAGTTGCTTATGTGGTAGTTTTATTATGATGAGATGATCTTGGTATGTGACTATGTGTATGAACTATGTCTTGTGAAGATTGGGATATGTACTATGTTTGGGTTGGAGACTATGTTTGTAATGTGATGATATTTCTTATGCTATGATGAAGTATATGTGAGTTGCACTCTCCAACTATTTCAAAGATGATGTTCAAAATGGTTTATAGCATGGTTTCAAATGAAATGTCCCTTTTATGCATTTTTTTAATGATTTTTATGTATGTGTTCTATACTTAGTACTTTTTGTGATAACCCCTTCTTTCTACATTTTCTATAAGTGTAGGCTTTGGAGATATTGGGTTCCATCTTTGTAGCTAGGACTATAGGAGATTAAGAAGAAGAAGATTGGTGAGTCCTCATTGTATTTGAGGGCATGACCATATGTCCTTTATGTCTTTACTTTATGTTTTAGACTTATGTAAGGGCTACGTCCCTAAGATTGTATTGAAGAGTTTTGTTCTAAGTAAAATATATGGTTTGAGACATAGTGTATAGACTCTATCATTTTTTTAAAAGTCTTCGACTGTAAAGAAATGTTTTAAATTCTGCACTATTTTCCTATGATCTTATGACGATGATTATGCCAAGGGCTTGTATGAGACCCCTTCGGTGTCGAGTATGTCATGTTACTTCTAGGGGGTAGTCCTGGGTCGTGACAGTTTGGTATTAGAGCATAAGGTTTTGGGATAATTTTAGGATGTCTCAAACCACATATAGTAGAGTCTTATTAATAAATATGAAGCGCGCCACATTGTATGAATAGGAGGCTATTGGATGTTAGGAAAACTTCCCTTTTTCATTCTCTAAGTCGTGCCATAGATCTATAAGCTCTCTCTCTTATCCCTTATCAGATGGTCTTTAGGATGTGACTATAAGAAGAGTTTATGCTACAAGGAGTGAGGGAGAAAGGTTGGTTGAGATGCCAATTATGGCTTTGTGACTTGAAATTTGAGATGATAGATTGTGATGTCGTCTTTGGTATGCATGATGCTTCATTGTTGCCTTTATGTTATGAAAGAGGTTTAGAAGAATTTGACTAGGCCTACTGCCGGGGGGGGGGGGATAGTATGCCTACCTAGCTAGGTGATTGTCAGGTATGCTTAGTTTTTGGGAGAACCCGGCTTAGTCATGGTGAGTTTCGAGGTATGTTGATAGATTGGTGGAATAGTGGTGCTTAAGTGGTACCTATAGATGTTGAGTGAGTAGAATCCTTTAAAAGAGGATAAAAGTGTAAGTCTCCATGGTTTAGAATCATCTTGTGTGATGAGTGTGAAGGTTTAGTTATGACTTGCTCCAACCTTAGAATCGAAATGAGTGATGTTGTACGGAGTTTGTACAGGCTTACCCCCAAGTAGAGGATAATGTGCTTAGATGGTAAGGTCATTGAGTGTCCTTGATGTTCATGAGTTAGGCTTGCTTGATATTCTCACCTTAAGAGATGTAGTGAGTTTGAGAAGTTTAGCCTCGGATTAGTAGGCTTATATGAAACTTTAAGTAGTGTTGGTAAGGTTGCTTGTGAGCGAGAGTGCTTAAATGAGAACCTCTCTAATTTAGAAGTACCAATTGGGATCTTAGACTGGCAAGCCAAGAAATAAAAGAGTAAGAAAGTGCTTCCATGAAAATGTTGAGGAGTGGTATTTTAGTAAGGTGAGAGGTCCCAATATCCTTATGTTCCCTCCTATTCCTCCTCTAGCTCTAGAGGATAAGTCCTCCTTGACTCATTTCATTATTTAGGAGTCTTGGATGTTGTGTGTGTCCTATGATTCCCTTGTCCTTTAGAGTTACTCTTGTTAACCTTGGTAGGGTTTGGATGCTTGGTTATTAGACTTTTATTAGTCTTAGAGCTCGATAAGGTTATAATGAGCTTTGGTAATGCTTGAGTTTGTTTGAAAGGAGTAGTATTTGAGGTTTTAGAAAAAAGAGGCTTAATCCTAAGTGGGAGATCATGTGCTTGGATAACAATTTTGATTGAGAGTCCCGATGTCCTCATCCTTTCCTTCTATTCCTATTCTAGCTTGAGACCAAGAGTTCCTTTTTGGGCTTGTTTTATGTTTAGGAGTCATTAGTGTATTAGAAATTTCCATGATCTCCTTATGTCATGCATGCTTTTGAAAGATTCTTATTTTGTATAAAATGGATTTCTCATTATTTACATGTTCCTCATGTTGTTGTGCATCTTAGTATGGTGATTGCATATTTGACTTCATGAGATGATGAGATGAACATGCTTTGTTAACTTTTTGATGAAATGGCACATTGGCTCCATATGTTGTGTTGAGCTTGCTTATATTTGGAAAAGGTAATTCTTCCTATGACTATGTGATTAATGATGTTTGGAAGTGTTTGTAAAGGCTCAATCCCAAGGAGGAGATGGTGTGCCTAGCTATCATTGTGTTATGTGCTTATGTGTTGTCATGACTTCTTTATATGATGCATATTCATGAAAACTTGTGTTTGAAAGAAAATGAGTTTATGTGCATTGTTTCCCTCATGTTGTAGTGCTTTGAGTAAGAGTTGCTTATGGTACTTCATGAGAAGGTTATATGAGCATGTTTTAGTTAGGAGTTGAGAATTCCTTCTAAAATGAAATGCTTTTTGAGAAGTGATTGCATATGAGCTCCATGAGAGTATGTCGAGCATGTTATGACTAGGAGAAGGTAGTTCCTCCTATGAACCTAAGATATGTTGCATTTCATGCATATTAGGTTGGTAAATGTTGTTCTTACTTCCTTGTATTGCATTGATCATGTTGAATTGGAGTGATGTTTCCTCCTTTGAATAGGTGCACATTGTGAATAGTGAATCTTGAGTTGTGCTTTATTGATGTTTTCATGCATGATGGGCAGCTAGTCTTGAGTCTTTAAGTCCTTAAAATGTTTAAAGTGTCATTCAAGGACGAATGTTCCCAAGTGGGGGATTATGTAACACCCCATATTTTAGCAAGTTGAACTAGTGAGTTCTAGAGCCTTTGGTAAGAGTTTTGGAGTGTCGTATGAGGGTTAAAACTTGTAAAACTGGTTCCCATACTTAGAATAGGGGTTTTATGGGTTAAACGTCCAGGTACAACTCCCCAAGGACCACCCAAGGGGTCCATGAGGATGACCAACTACGGCCAGTAGACAAGACCACGCCCCATAGGTCATAGGCGTAAGTCAAGGCCTGCACCAGGCCTGCAAAGTTAAGCCTCATGTGCAAACCACAGAGGTGGTTGACGTCCAATAGCTCCACCTACGATCCGTAGGTGGAGGGGCGTAGGTGCTGCCAGATTTTAAGATTTTTAGTTTTAGTTAGGTGTTTGGGAATTAATTAGGTAATTAATTAGGGGTTAAGGGAGGTCAGTTAGTTAGTTAATTAATCATCTATATAAGCTAATAAAACCCTAAACTAAGTTATTAATTCATTATAACCCAAGACCCCAAATCAAAACCCAACTCCTCTTCCCTCCAAAAGTCTTCTCTCTAGAACTCCATTGAAGACCAAGAAAGAGATCAACTAGGGCATAAAGATGGGAGCTTTTCAATATGAATTTTGTGGGATTCTACACCTAAGGTATGGCAGTTTTCATCCTTGTCTAAGTTCCATTCAAGGAGACCTCTCAAAATATGTTTTCAAGTCTCCAATTTCCCCCAAAAACCTAGGGTTCAATCTATGTCATGGGTCTTCTTCCAAAATGATTTCAATTGTTTAATTATGATTTATTATTGTTGTTTATGATGAATTAACACTGGATTGATGGAATTTTTATGAGAATTCCCCTTGGACCCATGATTTCCCCCTCTTTACTAAATTGACTTCATGATGAGGGAATTGTTGAATATTGACCCAATTATGTGATTAATGGTTGTTCTTGGTGTAATTACATGATTCTAGTATAATCAAACATGTATCCTTGACTAACCTAAGATCCTATGATGAAATTTATATAGCCTAGGGTTATGTCTTGGAAGAGGCTAATTGAGGGTTCAGATGTGACCTTCTAAGAATGATGAACTTCTTGATGAATTGCCTTAGATTAGATCACCCAGACATGAATTGCTTATAAGTAAAGCTTGTAGACATGAACTAACTTGATTAGGGCTTATATGATGGATCATGCTTGTGTAGTGTTGAAATTGAGTTTATATGTTTCCTATATGACTATAATATGATCATATATATGAGGTTATGAATGAAAGGGATGGATTACTTGAGTCATAGTTGTATCTATGTTTTATGTGTTGAATGCTAGATGTGTTGACTCAGTATGATCCTTGAATGTAATATATGTGAATTATGTATGATGGTGTTATTCTGTACATGCTTATGAACAATTGAGAAGGAAGTTTCTATAATGATTATGTATCTATGGTGTTGATTGAAAGGTTAGTTCTCCTATGCACCTTTTACATATCATTATGCATGAAATGTACATGATCATGTTGATCCACTTGAAAGGTGGAGGTGTTTACTTATTGTGTATATCGTGGTATTGATGCAAGATCCTTCCTTCCTATACCCCTATACATGACTATGTACGATATGATATGACTATGTAGGATATGATATGACTATGTATGATATGTTATGACTATGATAATATTGTTATGTTGTATGAAAGGCCATTCTCATGCACACTATGAATACAGTGTGAAAGGTTTACTCACATGTTGATGATTCCAAGGTGAAAGGACATTCTCACTTAAGGAGTCTATAGGCTATTATGACGATATGTTGGTTTGAGTGCCTAGTGCATTCTCTTATGTCCATGAACTTATGTAAAGACTTAATATGACTTTTAAAGGGATGGAAACTTTTACGTTAGAAAGTCCGGCTTCCCATTGTATGTTAGCTCATGAGATGGAAACCTTTTATGTTAGAAAGTCCGAGTTTCTAGTAGCAATCTCCTTACCCCATAACTATTTACCCACATAGGTATATAGCTAGTGCATCCACCTATAAGCTATTATGTACATTCTACCTTAGGCAAGTAGGACACCTCTTTCCGGTGTGGGGGTAGAACACCGGATTCCATGTAGCTCACATGATCTATGTTGGTTAATGCTAAATCTCCCTAAATGATAAGAATATGAAGTATGAAAAGAACATGGGCATGTTCTATGTTTCCTCAAGAGGTTCTACTTAGTATGAATGGGGGTATGAGACTTCATTCGTGCATTGCACAAGTAGGCTTTGAGAGAGGGTATGGTATGTCTCTTTTATGATATAATGATTATGAGTTGAATGTATGCTTTATATGAATTTTGTATATGAACTATGCTTATGCCTCCTTAATGAGCTTTACTTAGTGTGAGTGGGGGGTATGGGACTTCACTTATGCATTGCCCAAGTAGACTTATAAAGGGGGTTATGGTGATGTTCTCCTATGTTATGATGACTTATGAATTATGTATGAAAGGTAAATATTGATGTTAAGGTGGACTTCACTTGTTACAAGTTAAGAACATGAAGGTCTTCTTACTTATGTATGTTTGCTATGAATAAGGCAAAGTAAGATATGTATGTTGTTGGTGACCTAAGATTGGTACTTAGTGTAGATAGGATTATGGGATCCTATCTATGCATTGCACAAGTATAGCTTAGTGTTTCTTATGTGGTAGTTCTAATATGATAAGATGATCTTGGTACGTGACTATGTGCATGAACTATGTCTTGTGAAGATTGGGATATGTACTATGCTTGGGTTGGAGACTATGTTTGTAGTGTGATGATATCTCTTATGCTATGATGAAGTATATGTGAGTTGCTTTATGAGTTGCATTCTCCAACTATTTCAAAGATGATGTTCAAAATAGCATATAGCATGGTTTCAAATGAAATGTCCCTTTTATGCATGTTTTAATGATTTTTATGCATGGCTTTCATACTTAGTACTTTTTGTGCTAACCCCTTCTTTCTACATTTTCTATAAGTGTAGGCTTTGGAGATATTGGGTTCCATCCTCGTAGCTGGGACCATAGGAGATCAAGAAGAAAAAGATTGGTGAGTCCTCATTGTATGCGAGGGTTTGACCATATGTCCTATATATCTTTACTTTATGTTTTAGACTTATTTAAGGGCTACGTCCCTAAGATTGTATTTAAGAGTTTTGTTCTAAGTAAAATAGATTGTTTGAGACATAATGTATAGACTCTATCATTTTTATAAAATACTTCGCTAGTAAAGAAAAGTTTTATATTTTGCACTATTTTCCTTAGATCTTATGACTATGATTATGCTAAGGGTTGTATGAGACCCCTTCGGGGTCGAGTACGCCATGTTACGTCTAGGGGGTACTCCTGGGTCGTGACAATATTGGAGAGGAGGCTGACAGGAGAAAGGCAGCTCTGGTGAACACATCTCTGGAGGTGGATATAGATTCGATACCTATTGAGGCATCTTCGCCTACTCCGGCCTCCGGGCCTTAAGGTACTTATGCTCCTTCTACTCTTTCAAGAGTTTCGGGCACCACCTTGTCCCAGCCAACCAGGATTACTCTGGCGATGATCCTGAAGATGGGGCATTTGACCCATTCAGCTGAAGTGAGGACGACCAGACTAGAGAGATCTGTTCCTTGGATAATTGAGGTTGCTATTTTTGCTGCCTGACCCCCCCTCTGAGCTTCTGTTGATGATCTTTCTACTAGAGTCACAACTTGTGAGAGTAGGCAGGGGAAGACCTCCTAGGTTACGGCTTTGAAAGCCAAGGTAGCTGACTTGAGGAAGGACATAGACTATCTAAAGTCTACTGACTTTACTTCATTGCTGGAGGTAGCAGATGGCAGGGATGCTCCTGAGACTTCAGAGATTCCTCTGATTACAATCGGAGATATACGTAGGGATGAGAGTCGGATGCTGAGACTGACGAGGAATAGATAGGGATACGGGAGGAGAGCATATATGGAGACTTGCCAGATCTTGAGGAAACAATCATGCAGTCGGTGATCCAGACATCACTGACCGAGACCTCTATGGCTACTCTTAGTGGATCTGGTACTGCTGTTTCTTCTGAGGTAACCCCGGGTACTGAGGCTCGAGACCAGACTGATGCACCAGGCACTGATGCCTATATAGATGGAGCAACTGCGTAGGCATGATCCCCTCTTTACCTCATTCTCTGTCTTTATTTCTTTTGCTTTTTGGATATTATTAGCTTGTTTGCATTTGAGGGAAAATGTTTTTATTTGTGGTGGGGTGAGGCTCACCTTTTGTGTGACATTCGTAATTCTTGTTGTGTTTATATTTGAGCAAAAAATTGTGTTTTTACACTGCTTTTGTTGATGTTTGAGCTTGTGGCTCTTTATTTTTAATTATAAATGATTTTTGACCCTTCAGAATTTTTTTTGCCACCTCTTATTTGTATTGAATGTGGATGTTCTTGTGCAAATTTGAGAGTCGGCTTTGATCAATACCGATGACTCGAATAGTGGTCATAATTGAACAAAAATGAATGTGCAGCTACGACAAGGCCAATTGAAGGTGCATACATAATATGTAAACTCTTTGCATCTCGTTGTGACTAGCCAACTATCAAATTGAGTCTGTTGTGATGAACATTGCACACTAGCGGAAGTGTGAAGTCTTGTTTGACATTGGTGTCAATGCCTTGTGTGATGAGCTTACCGTAAACCATGTGTGATGACACCTAGAATTTACCCCGTTGGTCCGGTTGACTAAGTGATGCAAGTTCTTGAGATGATCTTAGGCAACTTTAAAGAGTGTGAACCAATTTGACATTATACCTCTTTTGTGGCTTACCTTGTGAGTGTCTGAACCTCTTTTGAGCACCCTTTGAGCCTTAACCTTTTCTTGGAAGAAACTTGATAGCATTGTGACCTTTTATTGATCCATTACCCATAATCCTCATGATTTGTGGTTTTGTCGAATAGCCAACTTAGGACAAAAGCCTAAGTTGGGGGTATGGAGAAAAGAGAAGGGAAATCAAGACGTGAAAGAAAGTCCCTTTTTACCCATGTTGTGAGAAAATGGAACCCCTCCTTACCAAAAATAAAGAAAGTGCAGAAAAGAATGAAAAAGAAAAAGAATGAAAACTTTATGGAATAGAGTTGTGAAAATACAAAAAGAAATGGGGTTTCCAACAGTCCATGGAAAATGAATAATGGGATGACTTTTAAGCACAAATGAATAATGATGAAGAAAAGGAAAGGAAGTGTTGTTCACATTGCATTCATGAGTAATATAGCCATTGAGCCTAAATGACCATACCTTTGCACTCAGCCCCGTTACAAGCCTTGAAAAGACCTTTTTGATCTTGAGTGAGCTGAAACAAACGTTGGTTGGAAAATACGGGCAAACCTATGGGTGAAATCATACATTGTGTTCTTCTTTGTAAGTTTGAGCGTTGCATTTGATTCCGGAACTTTAAAATGTTGGACCATTATGTGTGAATATGGAATCATTCTTTGTGTGAGGGAATTTGATTTGCTTTGTTGAGCTTGAACTTGCATTTGAAGCAAGTATTGTGAGCTTGAAATTCTTTGTTAATGGTGAGTCACAACTTGAAACTTTGAGTGCACATGTGATCCTTGCATGAGTAAGTTGAGTCTTTTTATGTGCATTCATGATTGAGTCTTGTGTAGCACTGTTTGGGACATTCTTTTTGAACTACTGAACTTGAGTTTTACTTGAGGACAAACAAAAGTTTAAGTTGGGGCTATTGATGAGTCCATGATTTGGACTCATTTAGGGATTAATTTTAATAGATTTAGTGTCCTCGAATGCATATTTTGTCTCAATAACTGATGAAAATCCTTGAGTTTCAAGTATTTGGAGTTAGAGACAAAGCATGGACACTATTGGGCGGAAAGGAACAAGGCAGCTAAAGAGATCAAAGAAAAGACAGCCTAAGGGTCGCCTAAACCATTAGGCAAGTCGCCGAATGGCCATGGCCTCGCCTAATATTCCAGTGTGCCAAGCTCTGAAGGAGAAAATCGAGTCGGCGGGATAAAGGAGCAGTCGGCGAGTCACCGAATGATTCCATGATGCAGTACTCCATCGCCCAACATTACAAAACTCGAATTTGCTGAAGGCCAATGCAGAAAGGTGATAAACCAGATCAAAGGGCGGATCGCCGAGTGGATTGGCGATCCCAACTAACTGCGCCGAGTGGTCCTTCGCAACACACTTTTTGACAACTATAAATACTTGTTTGAATTTTTAGTTTAGTATCAGCTTTTGTAGTGAATCATATTATTATTCAGTTTTTAGAACTTAGAGTTTTGGAGACTTTGTTCCTTAGCTTTGAAGATTTCCATTTCTAAGAAATTTGAAGTGGGTATTGAAGATTCTCCATCTTAGACTTGTGTAAAGACAATATCTATCGTACCCAATTGATGGAAACACTTTTCGGTATCGATTTCTATCTCTTTACTATGTCTAGCTAAAACCCCAAATCTTGGGGTGTGATTATGTGAATATGGGTTGAATTTACTGCTGGGTATTGCTAATAGATGGTCAATTTGCTGTTTAAAGGTGATTTCGTTCAGTAGTTGTATTCTAATTTAATGGGGTTGTAGTTGCAAATATAATTTTATCTTCGTGTTTTTGACTTGCTCGAGAGAGAGGTTTTAAAACCAAAGCTACTGAATCGATATTTTGTGATTATTGGGTTGTTGTGGGTTCAACTTGAGAGAGTGAATCCTAAACCCTCTCCCACACATTTAGCTCGAGAGAGTGAATGGACTAAGGAGAAGGCTGTGCTTCATTGCCGCTTATTGGTGTTCGGGAGAAACCGATTTGATTTGGGGTAAATTGTTCAAGAGAAAATTTCCCCCCACTAAAGTCTAGCTAAGTTACCAATTTACTATCAATAGCATTTATCTGGTTGTTTATTTTATCCCATATTCCTATCACATCCCAAGAATCCCGTCTCCATATTCATATTCTCGTTTTTAGTTGTCGTTTTAGTTGAAAATTGATTACAAAACCCCCTTGATATTTGACACTTGTGTCACCCCCAAACTCGAGGTATGCTTTTATTCGTAAATATTTTTAGCTATGATTGACTTGAACACCTTTATGCTTTTCTATTGATTCTCAATTACGAACCGCTCCCTTGGGACTCGACCCCAACTCACTAGTTGGGTTATATTACTATTGAACGACCATGGACACTTAGTATTGGATGAATCGCCCGAATACATCAAATCAGAGTGCACAATTGATCCTTGCATGAGTAAGTTGAATCTTTTTGTGGGCATTCATGATTGAGTCTTGTGTAGCACTGTTTGAGACATCCTTTTTGAACTGCTGAACTTGAGTTTTACTTGAGGACAAGCAAAGGTTTAAGTTGGGGGTGTTGATGAGTCCACGATTTGGACTCATTTAGGGATTTATTTTAATAGATTTAGTGTTCTCAAATGTATATTTTGTGCCAATAACTGATGTAAATCCTTGAATTTCAGGTATTTGGATTGAGGAACAAAGCATGGACACTATTGAGTAAAAAGGAACAAGGCAGCTGAAAGAACGAACAAAAGAAAGCCTGAAGACCGCCTAACCCAGTGGGCGAGTCACCGAACGACCATAGTCTCGCCCAATGTTCCAATGTGCCAAGCCCTGAAGGAGAAAAATCAAGTCGGCGATAGAAAAGAGCAGTCAGTGAGTCGCCGAATGATTCCGTGATGCAGTGCTATATCGCCCAAAGTTACAGAGCTTGAAGTTGCTGAAGGCCAAAGCAAAGAGGCGATGAGACTGACCAAATGGTGGATCACCGAGTGGATCGGTGATCACAACTTATTGCGCCGAATGGTCCTTCGCAACATATTTTTGGGCGACTATAAATACGTTTTTATATTGTTAGTTTAGTATCCAGTTCATTTTTATCATTGAGATTATTAAGTTTTCAAGTTAGAGAGCTTAGAACTGAGTTTTAGAGACATTTTCTCCTTAGCTATGAAGATTCGAAGATTTCCATTTCTAAGAAAGTGGAAGTGGGTGTTGAAGATTCTTTATCTCAGACCTTTGTAAAGACTATATCAATCCTACCCAGTTGATGGAATCACAACTTGGTAATGATTTTTACCTTTTTATAATGTCTAGCTAAAACCCCAATTCTTGCGGTGTGATTATGGGTTGATTTAGCTGCCGGGTATTGTTAATTGATAGTATAAATGTTGTTTAAAAGTGATTTCGTTCAATAATTGTGGTTAAAATTAATGGGTTGTAGTTGCAAATATAATCCTAACTTCGTGGTTTGGGCTTACTCGAGAGAGAGGTTTTAAAACCAAAATTGTTGAATTGATAGTCTGTGGGTATTGGGTTGTCATGGGTTCAGCTCGAGAGAGTGAACCCTAAACCCTTTTCCACACATTCAGCTCAAGAGAGTGAATGGACTAAAGCGAAGGTTGTTCTTAATTGCTGCTTATTGGTGTTCGAGAGAAACCAATTTGATTGGGGGTATATTGTTCGAGAGAAAGTTTACCCCCATTAAAGTCTAGCTTATTCACTGATTTACAACTATTCACTATTAATTGTAATTACCTAATTGTCTACCTTAGCCCATAATCCAATCACATCCCAAGAACCCATCTCTATACTTGCTATTCTCGTGTTATTTGCTGTTGTAGCTGATAGTTGAAAACAAATCCCCCTGATATTTGACACCTGTGTCACCCCAAACTTGAACCATGCTTTTATTCGTAAATCTTTTTAGCTATGATTGACTTGAGCATATTCTTACTTGCCTATTGATTTTCAATTACAAACCACTCCCTTGGGACTCGATCCCAACTCACTTAGTTGGGTTATATTACTACTTAACCATCATTGACACTTAGTATTGGATGAAGTAACTTTGATAAAGTTATTCAATCAGTACTCGCAATCTAAAAGTAAGTAAGGCAAGAGACGAATACCCATTAGACTTTATAAGCTAGGCAAAGAGGCGAATCCCCATGTCTTTAAAAGTAAGTATGAATAATGAGATTATGATGTAAAGAATGAATAACTTGGATTGCTGCTAGAGGTTCCTTCCACGTGGTAAGCTTGACTAGAGGCGGATGACCCAAATCTTGACTAAGGATGAAGAAGGTTGCTTGAGAAGTATTCCTTTCTTATTATGATGATTGATTTATATGCATGATTATGCTTATGGTTTATATTGACTAACCAAGCTGTTTATGTTGTTTATGCTAGCTATCATATTTAGTGCTTGATTGTACTAACACATACTTTCCTTACATTCTTATCAAATGTAGGGTCCGGCGACAGATTCTCACACTCGTGGCTGGCTTCTTTGTTGATCAAGGAGTGAAGATTTGGTGAGTCCTCATTGGATTCGAGGATGTGATCACCACTTTCTTTTATGCTATTCTTTTAAGTCTTGGACTATTGTATGGGCTGTGTCCCAAGATTTTATTCTTCATGTTTAGACGGTTTGAGAAAGTGATGTTAGATTTCCACTTCGTTTTATAAAGACTTCGATTGTATTGATAAAGTTTTAAATTTACGCTCATTTCTTACTTTATGTTATGATATGCTAAGTGGTTTGTATGAGGCCTCTCAGGGTCTTATACGCCTTGTTACATCTAGGGGGTACCCCGGGTCGTGACAAACTTGGTAATCAGAGCACAAGGTTTAGAATGGTTCTAAGATGTCTCAAACCACGTCAAGTAGTGTCTTGTTCATAAGTGTGAAACGCTCCACATTTATAAATGAGAGGCTACTGGATGATTAGGAAACTTCACTTCTTCATTTCTCTAAGTCGTGCTATGGATTTTAACTCTATAAAGTCTTTCTCCTAATCCTTACACGATGGTTTTCAGGATATGACTACTAGAAGGGCTAATGCTAGAAGGATGGATGAAGACAATGTGGGTCAATAAGTTCCTCCCCAAGCTCCTCCTCAAGCTCTGACCGATCCCTTGACTGAGAATGTAACTAATGCAGAGTTTAGGTCGGCATTCCAAGTGTTGGCTCAAACCGTGATGGCTCAAGCCAATAGAGAGGTGGTAGCTCCCGTGAACCCAAATGTGGGTACGACGGAAAAAGTGAAGGACTTTACAAGGATGAAACCTCCAGAATTTTATGGCTCCAAAGTTGAGGAAGATCCTCAAGAATTCATCGATGAGGTCTGTAAGATACTTGCTATCACGAGAGTGACTCCGGTAGAGAAGGCGGAATTGGCCGCTTATCAACTCAAAGGGGTTTCTCATATTTGGTTCAATCAATGGAAAGAGGCAAGGCCAGAAGGAGCAGTTCCATAGAGTGGGAAAGGTTCAAAAGTGTTTTTCATAATAGGTTCTTCCCTCTAGAGATGAGAGAGACCAAGGTACTTGAGTTCATCAACCTCCGGCAAGGAAATATAAGTGTGAGGTAGTACGCTTTGAGGTTCACTCAACTATATAAGTATACTCCTTCTATTGTGGCAGATCGTAGGACCAAGATGAGTAAGTTTGTGTCGGGAGTAACCGACTTGGTTGTCAAAGAGTGCCGCACGACTATACTTGTTCATGATATGGATATTTATTGCCTTATGGTGCATGCCCAACAAATCAAGAAAGAAAAGCTCAAGGAGAGATCTAGGGAAGCAAAAAGGGCAAGAATGGATGATGGTAACTTTTCACATTCTAGGTCCAGTGGAAAAGGTCATTCAAGGTTCAACAAAGGTTTTCTGGGAAAGGTTCTTCAAATGCTCCTCTAAGGTCTAACAATGAAAGGATGTCTAACCCTAAGCCTCAAGGAGATTGTAGTAAGTCCTCAATGCCTACCTGTGCTAAATGTGGGAGAAATCATGAGGGTAAGTGTTTAGCAGGCTCTAATGCTTGCTTTGGGTGTGGCAAGATGGGTTATAAGATAAGGGATTGGCCCTAGGTTGTTAAGAATGAGGGAGATAATCTTCATAGGGCTCAACCCAATCCCTCATCCGGTCCAAGTGGTTCGGGTGCAAGTGCTCCTAAGCAAAACCGATTCTATGCTCTTCAAACTAGAGGTGATCTAGAAAGTTAGCCCGATGTAGTGACTAGTATGTTAAAAGTTTTTCAAATTGATGTGTACGCTTTGCTTGATCCCGGTGCTACTTTGTCCTTTGTGACTCCTTATGTGGCTATGGGGTTTGATGTGCTCCTCGATGTGCTATTAGAGCCTTTTTCTGTTTCTACCCCTATTGGTGATTCTGTGTTGGATGAGAGGGTATATAGAAGGTGTCCCCTCTCCTTATCCCATAGAGTTGCTCTTGTTGACTTGGCAGAACTTGATATGTTAGACTTTGATGTCATCCTTGGTATGGATTGGTTGCATTCATGCTATGCTTCTATTGATTGTAGAACTAGAGTGGTTAAGTTCCAATTCCCAAATAAGCCTATCCTAGAGTGGAAGGGGGGGGGGGATATTCCATGCCTAAGAGTCGGGTTATTTCTTGTCTTAAAGCTAGAAAGATGATTGCTAAGGGTTGCTTGTACCATCTAGTGAGGGTAAGGGATGTATAATCCGAAACCCCTTCTCTTGAGTTAGTCCCTATTGTAAAAGTGTTTTCGGAAGTGTTCCCAGATGATCTACCCGATATTCCTCCCGGAAGGGAAATATATTTCGGTATTGACCTTCTCCCAGATACACAACCTATCTCTATTCCTCCATATATAATGGCTCCGACGAAACTTAAGGAGTTGAAGGAACAGTTGGAAGATCTGTTAGAAAAAGGTTTCATCTGACCAAGCATCTCACCATGGGGTGATTCGGTGTTGTTTGTTAAGAAAAAGGATGGTTCATTCATAATGTGTATTGATTAACGACAGTTGAACAAGGTGACTATTAAGAACAAGTTCCGTAGGATTGATGATTTGTTTGACCAACTTCAAGGGGCAAGTTATTTCTCTAAGATTGATCTATGATCCAGTTATCACCAATTGAGGGTGAAAGCGGAAGATATTCCAAAAATGGCTTTTAGAACCCGATATGGCCACTATGAATTTCTAGTAATGTCATTTGGATTGACTAACGCTCCAGCGACATTTATGGAATTGATGAATAGGGTGTTTAGACAATACCTTGATACATTTGTGATTGTGTTTATCGATGACATTATGATCTACTCAAGGAGTGAGGATGAGCATATTGACCATTTGAGGGTAGTATTACAAGTCCTCAAGGAACAATAACTTTTTGCAAAATTTAGCAAGTGTGAGTTTTGGCTAAGACGGGTAGCTTTCTTTGGTCATATTGTGTCAAGCAAAGGTATAGAGGTAGATCATAAGAAGACGGATACGGTAAAGAGTTGGTCTAGATCTCTATCATCTTCGGACATTAGGAGTTTCTTGGGTTTGACCGATTATTATCGAGGATTTGTTGAGGGGTTTTCTTCCATTGCCTCTCCATTGATGGCCTTGACTCAAAAGAAGGCTAAGTTTGTATGGTCCAAATTATGTGAGAAAAGTTTTCAAGAATTTAAATATAGACTTACATCCACTCTAGTTTTGACCTTACCGGAAGCTACAAATGGATTTGTGGTATATTGTGATGCCTCAAGAATTGGGTTGGGATGTGTGCTCATGCAAAACGGGAAGGTTATTGCCTATTCTTCAAGACAACTTAAGGTCCATGAGAAGAATTATCCGATCCATGATCTTGAATTAGCGGCGGTGGTTCTTTCCTTAAAGATATGGAGGCATTATTTATATGGGGTGCATGTAGATGTGTTCATTGACCACAAGAGCCTACAATATGTGTTTAATCAAAAAGATTTGAATCTTCGCCAAAGAAGGTGGGATGAGTTATTGAAGGATTACGACATATGTGTCCTTTATCACCCTGGAAAGGCAAATGTAGTAGCGAATGCTTTTAGTTGGTTGTCTATGGGTAGTGTTGCTCATATGGGTGATGATAGAAAAGAGTTGGCACGAGATGTGCATAGACTGGCCCGATTGGGTGTTCGATTGGTAGACTCCTCCAAGGGTGGTGTTATGGTCTATAATGGTTCTGAATCATCTTTTGTAAGTGATGTGAAAGCTAAACAATGTCTTGATCCGATTTTGGTAGAATTGAAAGAAGCAGTACTCAAGAAGTCCATTGAGGCTTTCTCCTAAGGGGGAGATGGGGGTTCTTAGATACCAATGTCGATTATGTGTTCCAAATGTTGATGAGCTAAGGGAACACATTTTGACAGAAGCCCATAGTTCTCGATATTCTATTCACCCGGGAGCCACCATGATGTATCGTGATTTGCGAGTGGTCTATTGGTGGAATAGGATGAAAAAGGATATTGCAGGATTTTTGGCTAAGTGACAAACTGCCAACAAGTGAAGGTTTAGAATCAGAAATTGGGAGGTTTATCACAAGACATTAGCATTCCTACTTGGAAGTGGGAAGATGTGAATATTGACTTTATAGTGGGGTTGCCACGTACTCGACGCCAATATGATTCGATTTGAGTTATAGTAGACTGAATGATGAAATCAGCCCATTTTATTTCCATAAAAGTTTCTTAAGTGGCGGAAGACTATGCCAAGTTGTATTTGAAGGAAATGGTAAGATTACATGGTGTGCCATTGTCCATTATATCTGATAGAGGTACTCAGTTTACTTCTCAATTTTGGAAGTCATTCCAATAGGGTATTGGCACCAAGGTGAAGCTTAGCACAACTTTTCACCCACAAACCGATGGGCAAGCAGAGCGAACGATCCAAACTTTAGAGGATATGTTGAGAGCATGTGCCATCGATTTCAAGGGAAGTTGGGATGATCACTTGCCATTGATAAAGTTAGCTTATAATAATAGTTATTATTCTAGTATTGGTGTGGCCCCCTTTGAAGCTCTTTATAGTAGAAGGTGTAGATCTCCCATAGGATGGTTTGAGGTGGTTAAGGGTGCCTTGATTGGGCCCGAGCAAGTTCATGAGGCCATGGAAAAGGTCCAGCTTATTAGAGAGAGGTTGAGGACATCCCAAAGCAGACAAAAGTCTGATGCCGATGTTAGAAAGAGAGACCTTGAGTTTGAGGTTAGTGATTGGGTCTATTTGAAAATCTCACCCATGAAGGGTGTGATGAGATTTGGGGAGAAAGAGAAACTTAGTCCCCGATACGTAGGCCGTATCAAATCTTGAGACGTGTTGGTAAGGTTGCCTATGAACTTGATTTGCCAAATGATTTGGCAATGGTGCATCCGGTGTTCCATGTATCTATGCTTAAAAAGTGGATTGGAGATCCGACAACCATAGTTCCCCTAGAATGATTGGGAGTTGATGCAAGTCTCTCTTATGAAGAAGTTTTGGTTGAGATTCTAGACCGGCAAGTTAAGAGATTGAGAAACAATGAGGTTGCTTCCGTGAAGATACTATGGAGAAACCACTTAATTGAGGGTGCTACTTGGGAGGCCGAGGCCGATATGAAGTCCCAATATCCTCATCTCTTTCCGTCTACTCAAGCTTGAGGTAATGAGATTCCTCTAGATTTGTTTTATGATTTGAATTCATGTCTCTTTTAGATGTCCCCATGATTTCATTACGTTATGCATGTTCATGAAAACTTGTGGTTTGAAAGAAAATGAGTTTATGTGATTGATTTTCCTCATGTTGTAGTAAATTGAGTATGAGTTCCCTATAGACTCCATGAGATGAATTGATGAACATGTGTAAATATGCTTTTTGAGATTGAATTGCATAAGAGCTCCATGAGATTATGTTGAGCATGTTTTAATATGGAGAAGGTAGTTCCTCCTTGAATATATGAAATCTGAAAATATGTAACACCCCGTATGAACTAGTAAGACCTAACTAAGGCTTGACTAAATCTAGTTGGTTGAACTGGAGCCTCACATGTTAGGTTTATAGTTGGAAACTTGTTTAAATGATGAAAAAAGCCTATTGAAGTTAGTTTGGTGATTTTAGGGGTCAAACGTCAAGAAACGACCATGACATCCGGAAACTAGTCATTTGAACTAGTGAGTTGTAGGGGTCTTGTCGTTGAAGTTTGGAGTGTTGTTTAACGGTGAAAACTTGTAGAAGTGACTCCTACATGTAGAACACCATGTTTAGGGGTTAAACGTCTGGGTACGACTTCCCCAACAAAAAGGCCCTTTTATCATGATGTTCATACTTTATGTATTACTATCATACTTGGTACATTTTGTACTAATGCATACTCTTGCCTACATTCTCCCAAATGTAGGGTCCGACGCTCCAGATTCACGTTTCAGTGGCTAGGGATCTCTTAGTAGAAATTTGAAGATTGGTGAATCCTGATGTTCCGATGACCAAGCCTTTATTTTATTATTTCTTTAATTTTAGTTTTTTACTTGATGTACGGGTTACGTCCCTATTATTCTTATGTACAAGATGGCTTTGAGACATATGTTAGACTTCCGCTTCATTTTATAAAACTCCATATTTTGAAATCATCTTTTGAATCTCTTAATTTCTATTATCTTGTATGATGCATTCGAAGTTGCTTGTATGGGGCCTCTCAGGGTCTTATACGTCATGTTACACTTAGGGTCTACCTTGGGTTGTGACACCACGTTCAGGATGTAGGCTTAGGTCATGATAAACTTAGTATCAGAGCACAGAGTTCAAGTTTCCTAGGGTGTCTATGAAGTCGTGTTAATAGTATGTTATTTATGGTTGTGAGGACCCCACTTCTATAAATGAGGGACTACAGACATTTAAGATAAGTTTCCCTTCTACATACTCTAAATCGTGCAATAGAACTATGTCATGGGTAACTTATTCAAACCCGTGCATTTCTCAAATCCGTTCGACTACCCCGCATACTCAAGGTGGTTGAAAAGCAAAGACCTAATCTTTATCGATGAGTTACTCGTAACAAAAGTATTCAGAAATTCATGTGAATGCAGAGGGGCTTAAAAGAAGCCCGTGAGTGAGCTCAAGTGTTGAGATTCTAAAGAATGCACTCTTATCCATATTAATCATGCATTCGAGCTAAAAGAAACATGTACTCCCATAGCCTCTCTAAAACTAATTGCAGTTGAGACCCTTATGGGGAAGTATGTTTTAGGGCTTGGGTAGTATTTTTAGTCGGAAAGATAGTATGAGTTACGATGTTATGAGCCTATAGTAGTAGAAGTATCCAAAGTTAGAAGAATGCATGCAGAGGTATAGTAATCTAAGAAAGTGAGATAGTGATTAGGTCAATTATGTAGTTGTAGTCATGTACCCAGTAAGTAATTAATTAATGAGGAGTTTTTATCCCTTATGTGTAGGCTAAAGAGTGATAATATTTTATGAATTTCATGATAGAAGGAAGATGAGTAGTTACTAGTTAAGATGAGTGAAAGTGTACTTTAATCATAAAGAAGTTTATGTCGATGTGTTATTATGTTAGTGAAGACCAAGTATAGGTGTTGAATAGAAGATCAGAATATTCATGAGGTGATAGACCTAAGCAAGGCATATAAAATTTTTTAGGGAGAGCCATATGGTATTCGGAGGATTATAGAACTAATTAGGCAATGATGTATATTAAGCGGCTAAATAGTACTTAAGTTGTGAAAGGGAATGAGATGGTAATCAGTAAATAGGTAGACTGATAGATAAAGATTGACTACTTGTCATGAGATCTTAGTGGGTGAGTGTTTCTTAATCTTATCTAGTAGTTGTACAATAGTAGAGTAAGCGGGCAATTATATTGATATAAGTGTTTAGTAATGGACACTAAGCTTGAATTTGAGATGAGTGTCGTGATAAAAAAAATAGATGGCAACATGAGGGTGATGATGTTAGTTAGAGATCTAATCTAGTAGGTTGGAGATAAATTAGGTGAGAAGTTAAGGTGTTACTTTTGATAAATGTGAGTGGTAAAAGTGTGGTATTATGACTCTTAAATGAGAGCAAGAGAGTGTGGCTAAGTCATTAGATTAACAACAACATTAAGAGGTGTACCTGAGATTGTATGTAGTCAGATGAGGTTCTAATTAAGTTTAGACTTTCTATATGTGCCTAAATAGTATATTTTAGTTATATGAGTGTGAACAGCGAAAATAGCTGCCAAGCAGGCTATCCAGCGGGTTATGCTTTTCATCGAGACGATATTAATGATGTTAATAGTTTATACAACCCCGCCTAAGTGGATGAGATAGGTGCAATTTGCATGCCACAAGCAGACGGAAGTGCAACATTTGAAGTTACTAGCACAATGCTCCATCTCATACATTCAAGAGGTTTATATGGAGGCTGGGAGCACGAAGATTCGTATGAGCATATACGAAGCTTTGTAGAAGTGTGCACCCCTTTGTCATACAAGAATCTATCGCAGGAATGCATAAGGTTGTGCTTATTTCCATTATCATTGACCAAGGAAGCAACTAAGTGGTTGGTCGAACTTCCAAAGAACTCCATCAAGTCATAGAAGGAGTTGGTTACGGCTTTTCATGAAAGATTCTTCCCTCCATCAAAGATGATGAAACTGACAGACGACATTCAAAATTTTAATCAAAAGAAGGGCTAACCAATTCACGAATCATAGACACGATTTAAGAGATTTTTGTGAAGATGTCCAACGCATGGACTTCCAAGTGAGTTATTGCTCCAATATTTTTACCGTAGTCTAGATTCGGTGAATAAAGGGATAGCTGATCAGCTGGTGCAAGGATGAATAATGTTACAATCCTTTGAAGTAGTCATTCCTTCTAGATGGAATGAGTAGAGTAAATCAAGCATGGTACACAAAAGATGGCCACGTTTCCTCAATGTGCTTCAGATTAACAGAAGAACAACTCAATAAATAAAAAGAGAGGGACGAAAACATCAAAAAAATGTTGTCTCAAATGGAAGTGATACACGAGTACTTAAAAGGGACGTATGGAGTGTTTCGAGTTAAGGAGGATTCTTCTCCTAGTTACTTAGGACTGGGGGAGAATCAAGGTTGGAACTACATAAGATATGAGGAGGGTTTCCACCCACTCTATCAAAAGCAGGGCGGAAATCAAGGTTGGAGCCATTATAGGAGTGAAGAACTAAGGAGATATTGCCACAATTGGGCTGAGCAAGATGACCATGAGGAAAACCGTACTCAATTGAGTAAAGGCCCGAAGTCAAAAGGGAGTGCAAGTAGTCCTCGGGTAAATGATCTGTTGTCACGCATACTTGATAAAGTTGAGGGCTCTGATGATTTGCTAAAAGGAATGAGAGATGACTTTTCATCACTGAACAGTAAAGTGAATTCTCATGTTGATGCCATTAAAACACTAGAAGGTCAATTAAGTCTATTATCAGCTCAATTGACATCCACGACACTGATGGAAGATAATGAAAAAGGGCTGGTTGTGGTTACCCATAGTGGAAAGATGGCAAAAGGGAATGTGATGGAGGATGAGGACCCTCGAACGTAGGAAAAGAGCCAGGGTAGGGAAGAACGAGAATTGCCTAGTCCACAAAACCTTGCCAAAGAACCACAAGAGGATATAGAGCAACACAGTCAAGTTCCAAAAGCCACGCACCCTTTACCCAAAATACCTTCACCATTTCCTCAACGTTTGAAAAAGAAGAATGAAGATGAGAAGTTCAATAAAAAATTGTCTGTATTCAAGAACTTATCAATTAACCTTCCTCTGGTGGAAGCATTGTTAGAAATGCCGGGATACGCCAAATTCATGAAAGAGTTGGTTACAAAGAAAAGGAGCTTGGATTATGAAACGATCGAGGTGCCCCATAGTTGCAACGCAATTATGACAAATGAATCAATCACTAAGAGAGAAGATCCTAGGGCATTCACAATCCTATGCACAATTGGCATGCTCCAATTCGCTAAGGCTTTGTGCGATTTAGGAGCAAGCATTAACTTGATGCCCTATGCAATATATAAGCAACTTGGTTTGGGTGAACCAAAGACAACCACAATGAGACTCCTTATGGCTGATCGATCAATCAAGCACCCCGTAGGGATACTCTATGACATATTGGTAAAAGTAGATCGGTCCATCTTTTTAGCCGATTTTGTGATTCTGGATTGCGAGATCCATGGTGAAATCCCCATTATTTTGGGAAGACCATTCTTAGCTATCGGAGAGCATTGGTGGATGTCGAAAGCGGGAAATTGAAGTTTCGTGTGAATGATGATGAGGTGACCTTCAATATCTATAAATCCATGAAGCAACCAAGTAATATCCATGTGGTGTCCAATGAGGATGTTATAGATGAGGCAGTGGCAAATGTGAGCCATTTAATGCACAAGAATGAACCCCTTGAATCTGTACTTGCCAACTATGATGAATTCAAAGTTCAACGATATGAGAAAGTAGTAGCTGCCTTATCAGGGTTAGGAGTATATTTAAGGAATCTAATCAAGTTGGCTATCGACCTGAAAAACAGAGAAAGTTCTCCTGTAAAGCCATCAACAGAAGAACCACCAAGTCTGGAGTTAAAAGCCCTACCTTCTCATCTAAAGTATACCTACTTAGGAGCCAATGGTACTTTACCAGTGATTATCGCAACTAATTTGCTTGAAGGGCAGGTAAAATTGCTCATTAAAGTATTGCAGAAGCATATAAAACCTATTGGATGGACAATAACTGATATAGTAGGAATTCCTCCTGGCATCTGTACTCATAAGATTCGGCTTGACAGTGAATGTAAACCTAGTGTGGAGCATCAGCGGAGATTGAACCCTCTAATGCAAGAGGTGGTGAAAAAAGAGATCATCAAGTGGCTAGATGCGGGAGTGATCTACCCTATTGCAGATAGTAAGTGGGTAAGTACGGTGCAATGCGTACCAAAAAAAGGAGGTATAACCATAGTCCCAAATGCAAAAGGAGAACTTGTGCCGACAAGACCAGTGACTGGGTGGGGAGTATGCATGGATTATCGGAAGCTTAACTCATGGACCGAAAAATACCACTTCCCAATGCCCTTTATGGACCAGATGCTTGATCGGTTATCAGAACTGGGGTGGTATTTCTTTTAAGATGGATAATCTGGTTACAATTAAATCTCTATTTCGCCGGAGGACCAAGAGAAAACCACTTTTACCTGCCCTTATGGAACATTTGCATTCAAAAGGATGCCATTCGGGTTGTGTAATGCCCCAACAACATTCCAGCATTGCATGTTGTCTATTTTTGCGGATATGGTCGAAGCCTTTATGGAGGTAGTCATGGACGACTTCTCAGTCGTAGGGGACACATTTGAGGAATGCTTGACACACTTAGGATAGGTACTCCGAAGGTGCGTGGATACGAAGCTGGTTCTCAATTGGGAAAAATGTCACTTTATGGTGAAGGAAGCTATCGTTCTTGGGCACAAGGTGTCGCAAAAGGGGCAGGAGGTTGAAAAGGTGAAAATTGAGGTCATTGAGAAATTACCCCTGCCAATTTCAGTGAAGGGTGTTCGCAGCTTCTTTGGTCCTGCAGGTTTCTACCGAAGGTTCATTAAAGACTTCTCAAAGATTGCACATCCACTGTGCAAACTCCTAGAGAAGGAAGTGAAGTTCTATTTTGATGATGCTTGTATGGCCACATTTAAGTGTTTGAAAGAAAAATTAGTATCCACCCCAATTATTGTCAGTCTTGATTGGTTCGAATCTTTCAAAGTATTGTGTGATACCACTGTTATGGCGTTGGGAGTAGTGTTGGGGCAAAAGCGAAACAAACTATTTCACCCAATTTATTAGGCAAGCAAAACTCTGAATAGTGCCAAGGGAAATTATACAGTCACTGAACAAGAGTTGCTCGCAGTGGTCTATGCATTTGAAAAGTTTTGGGCATACTTGCTAGGCACCAAGGTAATTGTACACACTGATCATGCTGCACTCCGCTACTGAATGGCAAATAAATATGCAAAACCTAGATTGATAAGGTGGGTGCTACTATTACAAGAGTTTGATTTTGAGGTTAAAGATCGAAAAGGCTGTGAAAATTAAGTGGCCGACCACTTGTCGAGGTTGGAAGGAAGGGAGGATGCCAGGCATTAGGTCGACATGGACGACTCATTCCCCGACGATCAGGTATTTGCTATATCTCTCAAACCTACGTAATGGTATGCAGATTTCGCAAATTACATTGTGATTAGATTGATGCCGGATGAACTAACTTTTTACCAACAAAAGAGATTCTTGTTCGACATTAAAAAGTACTTTTGAGATGAACCATACTTGTTTCGAGAATGTGCTGACCATGTTATTAGGAGGTGTGTTCCAGAAGAAGAAACAATAGACATTCTCCATGCTTGCCATGCATCTCCAGTAGGAGGTCACCATAGTGGTATTCGCACTTCCGCTAAAGTCCTCCAAAGTGGTTATTACTGGTCGTCCTTACATAAGGATGCACATGAATTTGCAAAGAAATGCTCTCAATGTCAGCAGCAAGGCGGTGTGTCTAGAAGGCACGAGTTGCCTCTCACTCCTATTTTGGAAGTTGAGTTATTCGATGTATAAGGGATTGATTTCATGGGCCCATTTATGAGCTCATTCAGAAATAAATACATCTTGGTGGCTGTAGATTATGTCTCCAAATGGGTTGAGGCCATCGCACTTTCAAACAACAAAGGGAAAAGTGTTGTCCAATTTCTGAAACGCTACATCTTCGCAAGATTTGGCACTCCTAGGGCAATCATTAGCGATGGGGGCTCTCACTTTTGCAATAAGTGGTTTTCAATGACACTGAGCAAATATGGGGTGAAACACAAAGTAGCAACCCCGTATCATCCCCAAACAAGTGGCTAAGTCGAGGTGTCAAAGACAGTAAATGCCAACAGGACTGACTGGTCTAGGAAACTCGATTATGCACTATAGGCATACCGAACTACTTATAAAACACCTATCGGTATGTCTCCATATTAGTTTGTTTATGGTAAGGCTTGTCATTTGACCGTCGAGCTAGAACACAAAGTGTTGTGGGTATCGAAGGCCTTAAATTTTGACTGGTCAAACACTTCAAGGGAGAGGGTAGAACAATTGAACGAACTAGATGAATTTAGACTTAGATCGTATGAAAGTTCAGCCATCTACAAAGAGAAGATGAAGAAATGGCATGATGCTCGAATACTCACGCAGGACTTCAAGTTAGGAGATTGGGTTTTGTTATACAACTCTCGACTTAGACTCTTTCCCGGAAAGCTCAAATCCAAATGGTCTGGACCTTTTAGAGTAATGCGAGTGTTCACCAATGGTGCCATAGAACTTGAAGATCAGGAAGGACCTCCATTCAAAGTGAACGGTCAACGTCTGAAATTATATTTTGGGGATTGTCAAGAGATTTCTTTGGTTGAAGTGATATATTTAGAAGACGCTTGAAGGAGCTGTTGCGTCGTGCCACGACATTAACTAAGGTGTTGTTTGGGAGACAACCCAAAACCATTTATTGCTTTCTTTTGCTTTGATAAAATAATGGTGTGTTGATTGTGCAAATGGAAGTGTGGAGAGTGAACGAAAAGTGCAGATTGACGAGTAATAGATTCAGTCGGTGAGTCGCCGAAGGGGTCAGCAAATCCGATCTTATCCGCTGTTTGACTCTAGACATTGTTAATATTAGATTCTGTAAAACTCGGTGAGCTTTGTAAATTATTGGCGAATCACCGACGATGTCGGTGATCACGATGGAAATCACCGTTTTGACCCCTCGTAAACCAGAGGTTTTGTAAATTTTGGCGGAGAAACAAAACAGTCCGTGTGTCACCGAGTGAGTAAGCAAACTTGACTAATGTCGCCGAATGGGCGAAAATTGGACGGTTTTTGCAAGCCAAATGTTTAAAAGTTCCAGCCTCATTCACTTTGCCTCACTTTTTATCTGTTCACAACCTACACCTGCACTCTAATTTTATATTTCTTGCACTTCTGGAGTATTTTGGTTCATTAATTTGTGCACGGATTTGGATTGTATTGCCACCTAGCTTCTCGATAGTATTTCAATAAGTACAAAAGGTTATTTTCTTAATACCCGTAATTATTTTGTCAGCATTGCACTCATTTGCACATTCTTTGACATTGTTAAGATCAGCTAAACCTTCCTGAGTGGATATAATTGGTTAAGTGTCAATTGTTATTCGATAACCTAGCATAAACGGTGAAATTTTGTTCTCCAATGTATCTCGTCGACTTAATGTGTGATGGGTGGTATTCGTATGTTTTGGGCCTTCGTTAAATTTGTGATATTTGTGCTTTAATTGTGTTTTCGGGGGTTACGGGGTCAATTTCAAAAAGATAGGTCAAAATTAGGCACGATAGGTGATTCGACGAGCTGTGACGAGCTCGCCGAACCACTCCGCGGGTCGCCTAAGTACCCCATCTCGCCTTTACTATCATGTTTTATTTGTTGTGGTTGCTGTAATTTTCGGCGAAGAAGTATAGGATCGCCAAGTGCATTCGGCGTCTCACCGAATTACATCGTAATTGCCCTTTGTCTACACCTCTAACTCTTTTTACACTGTGACCTTCAGTGGAATGTCTGTGGCTCGCTGAATGGATTATATAATCTTTCTGCAGATGAAAGTTTTTGCTTTGGTTGTTCTAACATTATCTCAAAGACTTTGCAGACATGGCCAGACCAAAAGTTGCAGGAAGGAACATGCCACCTAGACACATAAGAGTGCAACAGTTCAGAAGAACTATCAAGAGCGAGAGCAAGAAAGCAAGTTCCAGTAGGAGAATTCACACTGACCCTGTTGTCCCTTCATGGACTCGAGGGTTTCTCAATGCGATACATGCCTTCAAAGCAGCGCATGAATTGAATAACATGGTTGAGGCAAACATCGCTACAGAAGCTGAAGTAGAGAGAAGAAAAACCAAGAACCTGAAGCAGACTAACAACACTTCGGGCATTGATGCCTGACAGAAGAGTCACTTCTTTACCTCCTTATTTGTCCTACTTATCTTTACTTTTGGATTCTGTGCTAATTGCATTTAAGGAGAAATGTTTTTTTAATTTTGTGGTAGGATGAGGATCACCTTTTGTGTGCTATTTGTGATTCGTGTTTTGTATATATTTGAGTTGTTCTGCTTTAAAATTGTGTTTTATCTGTTTTTCGTGGATGTTTGAGCTTATGGCTTCCTTTCATTTTAAATTAAAATTGAAATTTTTTGATTTTTTGAAAATTTTCGCCACCTCTTGTGTTGAAAGTGGCTATTCTTGTACAAATTCAAGCCTCGGTTCCAATCAATACCGATGACTTGAATAGTACTCTCAATCGAATGAACATGAATGTACGGCTACGACGAGGCCAAATGAAGTTCCATAGACAACATGTGAACTCTTTGCATCTCGTTGTGATTAGCCATTTAGCGAATTGATTCTCTTGTAATGACTGTTGCACACTAGCGAAAGTATGTAGTTTTGTTTGACTTAACTGTCGATGCCTTGTGTGATGAGCTTACTTTGAACCTTGCATGAGAATTTTCCCCGTTAGTTTGATTGATTTAGTAAGGTGTGCTCTTGAAATGATCTTAGGCAACTTTTGAAGAGTGTGAGCCAAATTTGACATATACCTATTTTGTGGCCTACCCGTGAGCGTGTGAAACTCTCTTGAACACCCTTTGAGCCTTACCTTTCTTTGGAAGAACCTTGATGAACCCTAGATCTTACTTGACCCACTACTTATTATCCTCTTGATTTGTGGTTTAGTGAATAGCCAACTTAGGCCAAAAGTCTAAGTTAGGAGTGTGGTGAGAAGGAGAAGCAGGAGTCAAGAAGTGCAACAAAAGTCTCCCTTAACCCATGGTGTTGCGGAACAATGGAAACCCTCCATAAAAAAGAAAAAAAATAAAAAATTTGTGGAATAAAAAGTACAAAAGAAATTGGGTTTCCAGGCAATCCTTGGACGGGAATAAAAAGATGACTTAGAAGCACTAGAAAAAGAATTGATAAAGGAAAAGAAGGGAATGCCTTGAGAGTACCACATCTCATGAGGAAAAAGTCACTAAGCCTAAATGACCATACCTTTACACTCACCCTCATTATAAGCCTTAGAAAGACCTTTTTAATCTTGAGTGAGCTGAATGGAAGATCGATTGGAAAATAATAGCAAGCCTATGGATGAAAACATGTATTGTGTTCCTCTTTTTGAATGTGAGTGTTGTATCCGATTCCTGATCTTGAATTGATTAACCTCTGTGTGTGAGTATGGAATCATTCTCTATGTGAGGGCATTTAGATACTTTTTGTTAAGCTTGACCTAGTACAAATAGCAAGTATTGCGAGCATGAGCATCTTTGGTAATGGTGTGTCACAACTTGAATCTTTGAGTACACAATTGATCTCTGCATGAGTAATTTGAGTCTTGTTGTGTATGTTTATGATTTAGTCTTGTGTAGTACTATTTGAGACATCCTATTGGAACTGCTGAACATGAGTTTTACTTGAGGACAAACAAAAGTTAAAGTTGGGGTGTTGATGAGTCCACAAATTTGTCACGCCCCGAGCTACCCCCGAGACGCGGACACGAGACCTAGGATCACAAGTGATCCCAAGCTAACCCTGCTGGCATGATCACGAGCAAACTAAATATAATCTGAATAATAGAAACTGTGCGGAAGCTATAATCATAAATAAAGATGAAAAGAAGGGGAATACCCATATACTATAACTGAGATAAATGATAACTGATGAGTTTAATACAAAGAAGATATTAACTCAATACTAAGCTGAATCTAACTATGTCTAAAATAAGCCTCTAAACTGACTAGAAATGTTGGGACATGCCCCAACTAGGTCTAACAAAACTGAAACTAAAGACTAAAAGCGATAAAGATAAACATGTCACTAGTCCTCGAAGAATGAGGACTCACCACTGATGCTGCTAAACTGAAGATCGG